>JAAEAF010013845.1:0-218175 GCA_011037195.1 Triatoma infestans | reverse complement strand
AGTAATTTTTTGATTTATATTAAGATGGGACTTTTATTTTCTTGTCAAGTTATCAAAAATCACACCATGAGTATTATTTCTGAAACAAAATGAATCTATCATAAATAACGGTTATTCCATGAGCGGAAAATGTTTCTTTGACATAAAACTCACTTTCATTTATTGACGGAGAAACCATGTTTTTGACCGTCAAAATGACATATCTTACAGTAATTTTACATGCTGAGATTTCCTCCCAGTTGATATGTTTTTGCCTAATTTTTCACTGAAAACAATCAAAAAGACTTGGAAAGTGGAAAATTTAGATGATCAAACACATGTATCTGCACAAAATCTTTATATTTTTAAAATTTGTGGAACAGTAGTTATAAAAAGCCAAAATTCTTTTTTTGTATGGATAAATTCAAATTAACAGTGTTTGATGAATTTAAAAAATCAAATTCCCATATATTCTTCTTCTTCATGGGGGAAACAAAATTAAACATCTTTTCGTTTCTGTAAAAATGAAACACCTATTATTGAAAAACTTTCAATTTAACTTAAAATTAATAAGAACTTAATGCGAATATTAATTCTAAGAATTATCTAAGTATTAAAAATAACTCTTATATTCAATCCCTGATATTAACTCTATAAAATTTGTCAATTACGATTCTGCAATAAGAGAATGTTGTTTGAATGTTTCACACCAGATTTTTTACTTTTTTTACGGAGGAGAAGTATCGTGAGCGTGGGAACTTTTCGATATGGAGGTTTTTTCTCCAGGATTTTTCCTAAATTGAGGTTTTCCTCGCCAAATTACTTCATATGAAGTCAAAAATGTAAAATTTAGGAATCAATAAATATGTTTCTATTTCTCTCTGTCTAAAGCATCCTCCTCCGTCAATCCATATCCTGCCATATCTTCCTCGACAGTTTTTTTTCATGCAAGTCTTGGTCGCCCTCTCTTTCTTCTTCTTTCCGATTCCCACTCCATAATTTTCTTTGGCAATCTTTTATCCTGCATTCTCCTTACAAGTCCGTACGATCATAATCTTCTTTCAGCAATAGGTACTGAGTTTCACCCGGAAATACATGTTTTGAGATACCCTGAGTCCAAAAAAGTGGTTTATAAAACTCATCGTATAATCCCTATAGACCCTAGGGACCATACTGTCAGTATCTGAGTATCTGACAACAGTTTTTACACAAATATTTTTGGGGGTTAGTTCCTGGTTGAAGACAACCGGAAATTTATTAATTGGGTACTGTAATGATTGTAGGAGGAGATGTTGGTTGTAAATGTTGATAGATAAATAACACCTCAATATCGGTATAAGATATATAATTGATATATATGTATATGACTGACTGCCAAGGACTGTATACTTTACACTACAAGAACTGAACAGACTGACTGACGTGGCTAAACGATGTGTACAATTCAAGTGTGAGACTGTGAACAGAATATATCCCTTTTTGACTCTGTCTCTCGTATATATATCCAACTGCCCTCTCCTCTCCTCTCTCTCTCGAGGGGCTCTTTCTCTCTGATGCGTGGTGGGGGTTCTCACTCGCTAGTGTGGATGAGTGGTGGGGGTTCACTACCCCTACAGTACTTAGAATAACATAAGGTGAATACTGTAACGTATGAGTTTTTCACACCAGACTTTTATGTTTTCCTCCCTGTTAGAGGAACTCAAATTTGTAAAATTAGGCTCAAACTTCATATTTTGTTTAGATATCATTGTATGAAGTTTCCAATTAATATCCGTCAATTCGGGGCGCCACTTTACTGAATGGTTATTTCACTTTTCAATGACTTCCTCAGAAAAAGAAAAAGGGCTCCTATGGTTTTCCTTAAATAACTACGGCAACTTTTCCTTACTTCCGGGAATTTTGATTTCACGAAGGCTCTGGAAATTGTGAATTTAGTCCATTTATAAACAACATTTCGGTAAAAATTCTATATTATTATAAGAATTATAGTCAAAGAAACTCATGTGAAGTGTTTTTACACTTGTGAAGTGAAGTATTCTTCATTTCTTTATTAATTTATTTATTAAATGACAGTGCTTTATAATTATAGTAGTGTTTATTCCAATATCTGTCTTTAGGATAATTACTAATAAGGGCGGTAAAATTATTAGCATGTAGGGAAATACCTGCCAACAATCGATCAGTATTGGTAGCAATGTGTTACCTCACTGCCAGGATACTACTAATAGCGCGTGTAGATGCATGTTCTATGGCCGAACACAATACAAGCGATGTCGGACAGGATGTCCACACATGTTTTAACATGTCACAGACAGCGCTATTGTTCTATTATTAACTACAACTGTATGTACAATGACTTTATACATCCATATAGTTCATATATATTATCTAGAACTGCACAAATATTTGGAATAGTTTTTTTGTGGCTAGGGGTGAAAATAGTCCATCATATGACAGATTGTTGGGTTGTGAGGAAATTAGGTTCAGAACCTTTGGTCGCAACAGCGAGCTTAGGCTATTTTCCTTTAAGGTTTTTGTCCGATTTGTTCGGACTGCGGTGAATCTTAGATGGATTAGACCCGGGTCTGGATATTTGTTCTAGACCGGTTTGTTGTTGTTTCTCTTGGGGTAGCAATATGGGCGCAGTTGGGCTTTGGATAGCGTAGGGCTTGGTTCCTCCCCACAGACAAATAATAATAATAATGCCAGTCGTGTGTAGATACTTGAGAATTTGAGTTTTCGTCGGGAATCCCAAAGGGGTTACCTTGAGCTGCTTGAAAATATTCGTATTTTGATATTTTTGCCTAGAGACACAATACTTAGACACAAGTACCAACTTATTAATCACAATTTATTGAATCAAATAATTTCTATTACTTTATAAACATTTTTCCAACGATTTGCGAGCTCTTATATACGTTTATTGAAGAAAATGATTTGTGAGAGTCAATAAAATCTTAAAAGTTGTCTTCTTATGGCTTCTTAATTTGTAATTATTTTTTCTTCTCCTCCCTCCCTGTATAAGAGAAAGTATTGCGATCGTGTACAATTTTCGAAACTTCGAAATTAGAATTACAATTTTCGAAGTTTTCATCGGAAATACATGTTTTGAGGTCTCCAAATGTGAAAAAATGTTTTTAGTGAATGGTCTCTCTCTCTCTCTCTCTCTCTCTCTCGTGCTCATGATATATCTATATATATATATATATATATATGTGTGTGTGTGTGTGTGTGTGTGTGTGTTTGTAAACAAAATATCTCAAAAACGAAAAATCGGGAAGCTCAAACTCCATACTCCATGGGACAACCAATGCCTTAAATTCTCAATCAATATCTATGGTGGTTTCATATTCTTAGGGTATGTCCACACTGGTGCAATGATTTTTTCAAGAAAGGCATGCGTCATAGCGCACGGTGTGATGAACGAGAGGCATGCGTTATTGCATACCTCAGGCAAGTTGAATGGGCCTTTATTTTCATGATGCAACCACAGCGCATGTGTATCGAATTACTTGGATTTTCGTTCAACATTCTATGTGTCTTGTTGATCTCGCTACGTGTTGTGTGTCATTTTTATGGCTTATATATTATATTATTAATTTTAAATATTAATTAATTAGTTTCATTATTTTAATAATATATTTTATTAGTAACTGATATTATTCAACTATTGCTATTAATTAATAATATCTCCGACAGCAGATTTCTGATTATGTCTGGTATTCAAAAGTCTCATGATTTTATAGAAGATTATCATCTTCAAACAGTTTTGTGGGATGTAAATTCAAAATTATATGCCAATAAAAGTGCGAGAAGAGATGCCGTGCGATTTTTTTGCACAAAAATACAATTTGGACGATATGGCAGTAAAAATGAAGATTAAAACATCCAATTGTAGAAGTTGTTGGCCGTTAGAAATGATCTGATGTATCTCTTAGTTGGCTGATCGGACAATGTTTGTCGAAACGTCGGGCCATTAATAAAAAACACTTTAAAAATTTTTTTTAGTGTTTTTCTTATGATACCCCCGGCCGATCAGCCAACTAAGTGATACTTCTGAAGGTTAAAAACCTACGTTCATATTTCGCTAAAGAACATCAGAAATTGAAGAAGAAGAAGACTGGATCCGATGCTGAAGGTATTTACATCTCGCCTTGGTTTGCGCGTAAAGCTCTTCTGCTTATAACCGACACAGTAACTCCGAAGCAAACAGAGGAAGTTGGAGTAAATACACTAAAGGATGATACTCTCAGCGAAATTTACACAGTAAGATAATTCTTTATAATATGATTATATTTCTATCTTTATTATATTAATATTTATTATTAAGTTATTTCTTATTTTACTTCCTGCTTAATGTGACGAATAGTAACAAATCAAAACGTTTACCAAGTTATTTTCATAAAATTTGTAATAGGAATGTCAGATTTTGTGAAGGATGTGAAAGAGACATTTGTATGTACTCTGCTGATATTAACCTTTCAACACTTTCATTTATTTATTTTTTTTTTACAAAATCAGGATTATATACTTGAAATCTGTATGAATTGAAGGACTGGGCCTAGATCTGAAATGAAATAATCCTTGATTCTTCGCTTATCTTCTTCGCTGCTATCGTAGGTTTCCTGGTACTTGTTATAGAGATCTCTTACCGTTATCCCTGGAAGTACCTTCTCTCCATGTGCTTTAAATAACTTCACCAGTGCTTTCATCCTCGTGATCAAAACTTCCAGGAGGTGAATACTGTCTTGCTGCATCCGGCTGCGCCCGGAGAAAATTATGAAGCAGAAGACAAGGTAACACTATATCAATCACAGCCCAAATAACTTTAATTTCTATAGACTTAGGAAAAATTCTGAACGCTGATGCCATCAACCCAAAAGGGCCTTCAACTATTCTCCTTGCTCTCGATAGCCTGTAATTAAATACTATTTTCGGCTCTTATTAAAATCAGTTGCAAATAGTTTCATAAGATGAGTGTCCAATGCAAAAGCGTCATCAGCACCTATAACATACGTACTGGTAGCGTGCCATCCGTAGAGCTACACTTGGCGGAAAATTCAATCACGCTGCCATCTGCTACTTTTTTGGACAAAATGGTGTTTTTGAAAACTCCTCCATCTGATATTCGATCCTTGCATCCAATATCAGCCCACATAAAGCGGTAGTTTGCATCAACAAAGGCAAATAGAACAATGCTATGAGTACCTTTGTCATTGAAAAATTCGGACACTGCGTTTTCAGGTCACTGAATAACAACATGTTTACCATCAAGAGCATCCTCACAGTGAGGGAAATTCCAACGCTTGTCAAAATCCTTTGCAATCACCTCCCAATCTTCCTCATTTGTTGGCATCTAAAAAAGAAAATGATATCATTTAAGTTAAAAAAAAATTAATATAGAAATTTAAATTTATTTTTTTTCTTGGAAATGGAAAGTTTACACAATTTTAACTAATTGTTCTTAAGGCATTCATTTTAGGCATTGGTCACCCAATATTCCTAATATTCCTAACAAATAATTTCCAGATTTACATTTTTATTTTGTCTATCTACATTATTTCAGTGGTTTTAATTTCTTATTTCAGGTTTCGTCAGATGAGGGGGTACCTGGAAAATCTCAACATCCTTCCCCTCTCCAAGAGGAGCCTTCTTTTGCAAAACCCATTTCTAGCAAATGGTAAATAAAACGGCGAATGCGCAACGAGAAGACGAGGATTTTAAATTACTGAAAGTAGCTGCCAACCAAGCCTAAAGATGAATCAGCTATTTTCGGGCTAATGGTGGCGGCAAAAGGACAGACATCTGAGCTCCCGCAATCAAGCGATCGCCCAAAATAGAATTAATAACTTGTTGTTTGAGTTGGAAATGGAAGAGATGACCCTTGTCTACTCTACAATGTCGTAGTTCGACGCCATCCGATAGTCATACTTCACCATCTGATTCTATGCACAGTAATTTCACGGGTGAAGAATATTCTCCACCTGTGTTTCCAGATCTGAATTCCAATAATACAAATCAACCTACTACTTCTCAGAGAACATCTGAGACTATACAGGAGCAAGCTCAGGGAACGTTTACAGGTTACATCAGGATACACACTCTGTGTACACACTCAGAGTCTGCGTGTCGGGCCACACTCACAGTGTGTAAACTGAATTTGCTCTGTGCAAGTCTGGGTTGTCACACTGTCTGAAAAACGCATCCTGAAGATGGGCGAACGCTCGAAACCGGTCGATGACCACAAAATGAAGCAGACTACCACGGAAATGTCTCTGATGCTTTCCAGCTCTGCGGAACCAACCACCACAGCAACGTTTACAGTTTTTTAATTTTAATTGATGCGACGAAATTTTTTAAGGAGAAGGAAAAAAATGTTTAAAAAGATGTATTTTTGTATGTATTTTTACAATTATAATTTTGTTGTTTATGTATTTTTACTATGATAATAATTCTTTTTGTTATTTACCTTTATGTAATCCTTCAGTGAGTTGATGAGGGCTTTCAAAACTTCTGGTAGCTTTGATTCGATATTTTACATAAATATGCCAAAGACGTTAGTGAATCGCCGGTAGCGAGAAACCTCAACTTAATCAATAGCCTCGTTTCAGGTAGAATAGCATTTCGAAAACGAGGTTGTTCTTTGAAATGACTGGCTCTATCATTCTTATCAACTTGTAAAAGTTATCCGTTGACTTACGAGTAAAATTCCGAAATACGCCTAAGTCAAGCTGAAGTTCTCTGACCAGTCCAATATTTCGTTTTCTGTAGAGCTGCTTTGCCCACAGGGCTCGCGGCTTTTTTCTTTTTCGTGCATTTTTCAAAAACAGGTAACCTGCACCACAGCAAATGCCGCTCCTAAATCCATTGATAAAATGCACACTGAACGGATGAAGTGAGGAAAATTGAATGCCTCAAGAGGCATGCTCGAAAGGCATAAGCAACCTTATTGGAATGGAAAGAGGAAGCGCAAGTTCAAAGGGAAGAGGAAGAGGAAAGCGTACAAGTGTGGACATACCCTTAGGATCATTAACCAAGATTTTGATCAATATCCTTCAATCGAAAGAGCGACTTATTGAATGATTTTTTATTTATTTTATTTTTCGTCATTTTTTCGATTTTCTTTCAATTTTCTAACGATTTTCTTTTATTTTTCTAACAATTTTCTTTCTTCGATTTCAAGATTAAAGTTTTCTGAGCGAAAGCTTACGAATCAATAACTAATCGTCCTCTTCGCTAGTTTGCCCCACACCCAACCCATCAATATGTTTTGGTAGCTTGAACTGCTGTTCGGGGCCAAGTTTACTACATTCGTGAAGGAAAAAATATGCAAATCTCACGACTCCTCATACAAAATAATCACTCAAATAATTAAAGAACAAAGTAACTGCGCAACAGTATATTAATATGAGGCATTAATAATTGTTTTGAACGTACAACAGTATGTTTGTCTAGTATAAAAAATTTAATTAAAGGAAAAACAGCCAATTATTTTGCAACAGTTCAACGTTCTCTAGGAAATCGCTATTAAAATCGATCAGTCTGTCCTGGTTGCCACCAGCAGTCCTTCCTGAAAGAAAATTGAAATAAAAATCTTATTAGCATTAAGTAACCCTAGAAGACTTATGGAAATATGACACAATTTTGCCACATTTGACTAGACTAGAATTATGAAAATATAATTTGACTCTGACCCGGAACGTACCAGGAAAAAATGTTTGACAGTAAAGTTGATTTAAAAAAATGAAGTTGGAAATGAGTGTAACGTAACAAGCACTAACACTAATTCAAGAGGAATTTTCCCAGCATTAGCACCCTAGCGGAAAATTGTATTTTTTCTTAAAAGGTATTTACTGCTGGACAGATTAAAAATTCCCTTTCTAATCTCTCCCACTGCTGTAAGAGCAAACATTTGCATTCACGTCAGATTTAGGAAATTTGCTTCTGATGGCGTCTGAGTATAAAATATAGATTCTGCCTCTACAAATTTCTACCAAGGCATTGTTACTATTCCAAAGTTGAAGAAAATCGTTAATCGAAAGTGCAATTTTACTAAACGTGTACTGTTTTCTGGATCTTCTCCGGCGATTTTCTTGCGACCTCGAATGCTAACGCACAAAATAAATCTATTACATTAATTTAAAAAATCCCCCCCCAAATAGATTTTTAAGGTTAAAGGGAGGCGTTCAGTTTCAAGTGTTTTGTGGTTTGAACAGGTGCTAATTTCTGCTTTACAATATAGTCACATTCAATTATTGAATTGGCTATATATTGAGAAGCAACGTAAACCACCTTCCCAAGACAATATTTATTAAAGGTTAACAAGTTCGTTTAGAGAGTTGACTCAACTTTATATTTCTGTCATGCACTATAATTGTTGATTGGACGATGAATAAGAATCCGAAACCGGTTAAGAACGACATAAGCATGCATGCTAAGACGAGTAAAATCCCTGATGGAATATCAAATTTTACAGGCACACACACACACACACACAATATTTATACCATTCATTAAAACATTACTTTTTTTAACGAGACTTCGAAAAACATGTTTCTGCAGAAAACTCAATTTAAAAAATTCGACACGATCGCAATAATTCCTATTTCTCTTTGTAAGCCAAGAGAAAGTTCAAATCTGTTGTGGAAACCCGAAGACTTTCTCCTACGGCAATTCTCATCGTTCTGATGCGAAATTCTTAGAAAATGGGAATTTTCTAATGATTAATTGCCCTCAATATTATTGATATCCATAAATTATACTTAAATGTGATTTACGAGGGAATCAGCTTTCCTAGGAATCAGTCGGAATCAATTTGAAAAATGAAAAACTCAGTAAAAAATTACTCCAGGTTTACGGTTTTTGTGTAAATCTTCAGGTCGGATCTAGTGGTGGATGTGTTAATGATGTGATTAATGTAAAATATCAAGTTTGTGATGGTGTTTGGTTTAACCACCCTCCCCAAAACACACACACACACACACACACACACTCACACAACCTGCACAGACCATTTCTAAATATATTGGACGGTACTAATCTCCTTAACTGTATAGTATTCAGAAACCATTATTAAATGTGTTTTTATGAAAATTTCTAACATGGGACAAAGATGGCGTAAGAGATAGTCATATGAGGCGTTTGTATTTGGTTATTTTTTATTTTTATCACAACATAACACGTGTTATCCACAAACTTTCCATCTCATTTCATATGTATGGCTGCTCGGCACTCAAATTACAAACAATAATGTCATGATGGGGGTGGTTTGTAGGGGTGAATACTCAGCCTTTATTTTCTTGTACACCTCCAGCCTGTGTAGACTTGCAATGAACAGAATGGTGTTATCAAGATGACCTAATTCTTATACGGCTTTGCCCAAAATTAAGATTGAAAGGAATTTCTCAATTAATAAATTATATTTTCAAACAAAATACTTTACCAATTAATAGTTAGCAAATAGCTTAAAGTTTCCATTTTTAAAATTATCAAACAGCTCGATATTTTCAAAGTTATTACTTTGAAAGAAAAATGTATCAAGATTTTTACTCTGGCTAATTGAAATAGTTTTCCTTAGTTTCCATCATTTTTAGTTTATTTTAAATAGAGTGTTTTGTTTTTTTAATGTTTCAACTCTGAACGTTCTTAAAAAGTTAAAATAAAGTTAATAAGTTTTTCTTATAAATTAAACATTTTTCTACGAAAAAATTTTCCAAAATAACTAATTTTTTCTTAATTATCTTTATAAATTTTCCTCATAAAAGGCTGCCTTTGATGTGTCAGCATTCGTTGACAATAATTTTTCTTTTACTATTAAAAAAGTTTTTTCTTTTACTAGAGAGGGGAGGGCATAATTAAGTGAGAAGTTGTTTATCAAGTCACACATAGCCTTCAAGTTGTTAAATTTCTTAGAAGTAATGCCAATATGGCAGAGCTGATCACAGCAATCAGTTTTATGTGTAACCATTTTACAAAGTAAAGATAATAATATCATGTAACCAAAAGTTAGAAAACGATCTTTGAGGAGGAATCAATTAGTTAGATCGATTCTGTGAAAGTCATTGCCATGGACTATGTCTCCTTCAGAATAACATGAAAAGTTCTTGCAATTTATTCAGCAACCATTTGTGTATTCCTGCCGTGTCTGAGTTCTGGGAGTATTGATAAATAATCAGAAATGTTCCTTTTACTTACAGTCCATACGGGGGCGGGTAATCAACTGTTACTGCTTCAGGGATCTTGGCGTTCCTTTAGAAATAATAAAACAACAACATAAATATTGATTAACATGCAAGGTAGTTGAGGTATTCGAATACATGGATATTAGCTCACCCACAGGCAGCTCACTAACCATACACTCAAACTTCACTCAGTTAAACTTTACAGAGAACGACATTCTAAATGTAAACAGTGACACCCATGGGAGCCATAATAGATCTTTCAGATAGCAGTGGTTAAAGTCCGACCTCAACACACACATACATACATACATATATATATATATATATGGTGTCCCATTTAAAAGGGCCACTTTTGAAATAACTCTTAAACGAAGAAAGATATCAAAAAGTGAACATAACGTTGGTTGAAGTATTTGAGCTCTAGTTTATGATGGTGTTAATTTTTTTTATTTTATTGCCGCCTTACAACTGAAATCGGTGATTGAAAGTTGCGATTTTCTTTTGACCCCCCACTTTTTACTACTGTATTGAAAACTACTAAAAAAATGAAGAATAATGGTGTTAATTTCACTTCAATATTTCAAACCATTGCCGAGATATTCAATCATAATGATTAAATTTTCATTTTTTTCCTATTTCTTTGTTTCATAAACTAAAATTAAGCGGATTTTCTTATTAATTTCTAATAAATAAGAGAGTTCAAATGCTGATAAAACCTAAAAACTATTTTAAAACCATAAGTGAATTAAAAATCAGGTAAAACATCATTAAAACAAAACAATATTCCACTTTATTTACAAAAATATTTGTCAGAGACATTTTCCATGATATATATATATATATATATATGTGTGTGTGTGTGTGTAAGTGTGTGTGTGTGTGTGTGTGTGTAAGTGTGTCTATGTATGAGGTTAATGTCAAAAGTTTAAAGAACATCTTTGCAGTCGCTTTTGAGAAAATATCGCAAAAGTGAAGAAAAATTACTTATGAAAGTCCCATTACTCCGATTGACGCATTTTGTCTGAGACATAGTGATTACTAATGAAAAATATGAAATTTAAACTTTTCGTACTTTTATATTTTTTCTTAAAAAAACATATATTGGTGCGAACACTTAATTTCAAATATTTAGCCTGATTGGAGTGTATTTTGTCTGCGATAAATATGTTCTTACAGCAGCCAATACTTTCTTTACCATTACTTTATAGGAGCGATATAGTACTTTCTTTTAGCAGTACATTAATTACTTGTACAGCAGAGCATCACTTCCTCTTACAGATTACAATCTTGCTCTTACACCAGTCAATATGTCTACTTACGCCAATATAATTCTTCCTTTTAACTAGTAGAGATCTGTTCTTTCAGGTTACAATACTACCTCTTACAATACTATACTCAGGAACACAGTGCTTCTTCTTACAGCAGTACATACCCCCCCCCCCCCTCCTTACAGCCTTAGCAACCCCCCCTACAGCATACAATACCTCCTCCCCCCGTTACAAGCAGGAAAATCCCCCCCTACAGCAGTACAATACCCCCCTCCCCTTACAGCAGTACAATACCCCCCTTTACGAGTACATACCCCCCCCCCCTTACAGTTACAATCCTCGTACAGTAGTAAGGGATTCAACTTACCAATACAATATCTCTTCTTATAGCAGTACATATTTGTTCTTGGAAGAATACATCTTCGTCTTTCAACAGCAGTATATTTCCTCATAGTTGTATACAACCTCAATTTAATATACAATACAATACGCCCTCTTTACAGACAATACTTCTTCGTATTCTCTTCTAATTCTTCGCATATGCAATATATCCCTTTACAATTACAATATTTCCATTTACAGTACAATATCTCCTAATAGACGGTACAATAGTTTCTCTTAAAGCGTACAGAAAGGACTGGCTACATGGGAGTAGCGATTGTATCAGGTGCATTTTGAAAGATACGGCAAATAGCGAAATAAAATACAAACTTTATATAAATAAGATTATAATAATTCTGATAAAGAATTATGTTCGATTTCCGGTAATACTACAGTAATAGTACATTAATAAACAGAAAATATAAAACTATTGCTTGAGCTAAATTGGCAATTGTGTGTGAAAGAAATATGACAACTTACAGAAACTATAAACTATATTTATACTACAAGCCCATCGGTAGATCAAACCGGCATATAATGATCGCTAACAGCCATTTGGTTTCTGATTTCAGCTGATCCTGTTAATTGCATCAAAGAAACCGATTCGTTTTAAATCCAAGGATGGTAGCATAAGGTTTAATGTTCAATGAATTTCTGACGGCAAAAAACTTCCCCTACCTCAGGCGCATGTTACTATTGGAGCTGCCCCTGTGTACAATATTACCTGTTACAGTAGTACAGTACTGCAGAGCAACCCTTACATTACCGTAGTACAATAACTCTTATTTCAGCAGTGCCATATTTACTCATAGAACAGTAAATACAACACAAATTGCTAATAAACAGTTTATATTAATAATTAATTGCTACAATAATAAAATAAACTAACAAAGCTGAACAAAATACATATTATTATTATTTATGAATATCAAGAAACATTTGTCTCTTATAATTTATTTATTTGTATAAAAGGGACAAAATAAATATTAGAGAGCGAAACAAATAAGTAAGAGGAAATGTATGAGGTATTTCAGTTTAGCTGGTCAAAAAAAGATAATAAATTCTTTATATTCAGGCACATATGTGCGGCCACATATATTATATATGTACACTATATTGTAAATAAAATTATCTACACTCTCACACACCCCTCACACCCACAAACTATCATTTTATATTCTGTCGCTATAAATATTCAAGAAAAATATGGTTATAAAAATATATACAGAGTAGTAGTACAAAGCTACAGTTTTTCAGAACAGGGAAAGAAAACTAGATTAAAATAGTTTTTCTAAGTAAAATTGAAAAAGGGGGATGAAATGGTGAAGGTATTATCTAGCAGCACTGGCCGATAGTTAACATTGATATTTCACTTCGTGTTATTTTCGATTAATTAATTAGCAGTTTACCGACACGGGATTCTGCGAAAAATTGCTAAACAGAACTGAACTGCATTCGCACTTGTCCACATACGATTCTCATGTGCTTATTATTAGTGGTTGTAACTGACAAAAATCCAGTGACATACGGAATTTAAATGAATTTGGTTCAATTTATTAGTCTCTCAAATCGGTATAAGAAAAGTACTGAAACGAAACTTCGTTTTCATCAGGATAGTTTTTAGATCCTGTGAACACGAATCAGTGCCTTCAAAAGTCGTAGTCTCCATAGCGAGCATGTTGGTGAGTGCATCGCCCCAAAACGAAAATTACCGAATGTTCGACTTGATATTTCATTCAGGTGCTATAAGGAACATCCAACCAAAAAACCAAAACCGGAATTACCAAATTTACTGAACTGGATGAATTTTTCAGTTTTTCATAAAGTTTCTTCTGATTTCCTCCAAACTTGGCATTCCAACCATATATTTCAATGATCTTCTTAACTAACATCTATATCATCTTTGTTTGAAACATAAGTCTGGAATCTCATACTGTACATATTTTAGGAAGTTCTATGGTAGTGACAGACACGGGCTTAACTTTATAATGCGACATAGTACAATGTACGGTTCTCCCACTGAAGTTTTGGAAACTAACTTTTAGTAAAAATTTCGACTTTTAAGAAAATTCTTAGAGAACTTAGAATTACAACCGAGTGAGTAGTAGGTTCTCGCGACGTTCTCTCAACACTTATGATTTTTAACTATTAATTAACGGTCACGGCTCCTGCTTCAAACTCCTTTAGAGCCCTTGTCAATGCTGGAATTGTTCTTGCTGAGATTACATCATTGGCAATGATTTGTTGGGAGAGCCTGTTATAAACAGTCACTACTGGGTTTGTGCGGATATTTCTCATAATTGCCTCCATAGAAATGTTGAATACAATTGCAGCTGTAGAACGATTCTGCCTATATTTTTCTTCTCTTATTTTTCTTGTCTAAATATTTATTTTATTACTGTGTATTTTGTTACTGCCCCAATTAGCCTTTGCCTTGCTGAATTAAATGTAACTGCTAAATTTAAATCATTGCACAAATTTCCATGAAATTTAAAAGTTTTGGCGTTTGGTGTTGCTCTGCTATAGTTAAATCTCAGTTTACATGTCCCTTTCTGACCTGGATTCCACATAAAAGACTCAAACGAAGATCTCCTAAAAACGTTATTACCTGCTTGAAAGACTCCTTGACAGAGATCTAAGCTGACATTTAACAAAAAATGACTGTTATATAACTTGATTCCGGAATCAATTTGGACTTATGGACTCGAACTGTGAGGCACAACTGTGCATTCCAATATCTATCGTCTCCAAACATCACAGTCAAAAATCCACGCCATATTACGTGTCCAATGCTCCATATTACGTGTCTAATAGAACGTGTCAACTCCGATCGAAAGCTACCTTTCGTACGATTTAATTTCCGGCTCGTTACAAGAAATTTCAGTCTCGCCTTTCCACTCATCCTCATCCTCTAATAGACCAACTTTCATCTTCACATCTTCCTGATAATCCCACCCGACGCCTGAGACGGCGCTGGTTACGTGATTTACTGGGTGGTGGAGTATCAGTATTTAATTCATTTGGAAAGCCACCATTCTGTGATACTTTTTTTTAAAACAAGAAACCCTTTAGAACAATTTCATCATGAAGTACCTACACTAATGCGAAGGTCAAATTCCTAATTTCTTCCAGTTTTGAAGCCGCTCGATGGTAGCTGACTCAGAGTCAGAGAACACAACAATTATCATATAACTGAATAGTAACATTTTTCATTCATCACAATACTTTCTTCAATCAAATAAAAGCTTTTTTTTGCCAATTATATAATTCTCAATCAAATCACACAAACGTCTTTTATTAAAGTTATAATTTAATTGAACAAAGTTGTATTTAATTAAAACATGTTTAATTCTGTTTTTTTTTGGGGGGGGGGGATACAAATGCTTTCTTAATAAAGTTATCGATAGTGGTATAGTGGTATTTAAAGAAAGTGTAAACTTATGATGAGGGGCTATTTTAAGTTGTTTGAGTTCTTAGCGCTCATATTTAAGTGTGAAATGAGCAATCTAACCCGATTGGTGCTGACGCCCCTTCAAGATACTTTATAAAAGATTTTGCAAATGACGTAACAAATGCGCTCCTACAACTCTAAGCTTAATCGTGTTAAGTTGCTGTTATTCTTAATATGAACAACATTTCTCACTTAGTAGCTGAGATATTCGCATCAACATGCAGACCTGT
Organism: Triatoma infestans; assembly: GCA_011037195.1. Taxonomy (NCBI): domain Eukaryota; kingdom Metazoa; phylum Arthropoda; class Insecta; order Hemiptera; family Reduviidae; genus Triatoma; species Triatoma infestans. The sequence continues at coordinate 202,685 of JAAEAF010013845.1, read as the reverse complement.
GCGAGTTTCACAGCGCTGTTTCCACCTTTCTGTTTTTTTAAATTGATTCTCACCAGTAAGTGAAGCCACCGCTTCACACTTGAAATTGCGCTTCAAAGGACGGTAGTTAAGGTGCAACCTACTTCTGGGGTCGTTTCGCTTTACTGCCCCATTCGCAGGCGAGGAAGGAAAAAGCTATCAACCCTTTTCTGTTACAATAAAAATGCAAATTTCCTTTCGAAAGTAGTGTAAGTGGCTCGCACAGTTTTCCACCCTTCAGGCTGTAACCCCCACTTTATGGAAAGGACAATTGGTCGTCATTTTACTAAATCTTTTTTTATTATTATTCTTCTTCTCCATTTTGTAAAAGATCTGTTAACTTTGTTTTCACTAATAATAACTCTATCTGAAAATGTACGTAATAAACCGTATTAATTTCTTCAGTGGGACATTTCATTAATGTTTTTTTCATAATTTTAATTTTCTGTAATAATAAAATAATGTTATTAAGATATTTAAGGCACATTATATAAAGTTCTTTATTATCTGGTGCAGAACAAACACTCATATTAAAATTATTATTGAAAGTTTTTCATTCAAAAAAGTGCGCAATAAATAGAAAAGAAGCATTTTATAATACGTATAAACTTCCCAGATGTTGAATATATGTCAATTAAAGTACCCGTCCATACTTTATGTTTAAAAGTATAGCAGTACTCTTCGGCATGTAATATCTTTATGCATTTCTCCTTCAAACAGAAATTGTTATAGACAACGTTTTACATTGCAGAGTATTCATTTCAGAATGCCTGCAAGATGGGCGAATCACTTTCCTAATCGTCTATTTACTTCCTAAAAATACGAGGTATAACTATTTCCTTTGGAAGGAGAAAGCACAAAGAGTGTAATTTCAAACTGAACTTCTAAAGAAGGATTGTTCTGCTCTTTGATTTACCAAAGAACAATTCTAAACGTTTTACTTATAAGATACTTAATATAAAAAGATTTCTTATTTTCTCTCTCTCTCTCTCTCTCTTTCTCACTCAGTAAGTTTCCTAGAAACGGTTTTAAGCCAAATTGAAAGCAAACCGTTGAAGCAGAAATTTAGTTATGCAAGTATGGTGTTCAGTCTACTATGGATAATCTTATCAACTACGGCTAGCTACCATTCCACAAACGCTGCCACATTGTTCACAAAATAATAGCAAAGTCCATTATGCTTACGGTATAAATTGACATTATACGTAGTAAATAGGTTAGGCATGTGCTTAGGAAGATTGCGCCAAACTACATATCGTGTGAATACAGATGCGATAAAGTTACGTAAACGAATACCAAGTTATTTGTTAACTGTGACAAGTTAACGTTAATACCTTTGATTTTTCGTTTTTGAGAAATTTTGTTAAAATACGCACACAACATTCGCTTTAATTGATGAACTGTCTAAGAAAACAACAGCAGAACAAGGACTTCAGATCTACTAAGCGCCAAGGACTTATCTGAAAAGAAAGCAGTAAGCAAAAAGTGACGAGAAATGGGAGAACAATGGACAAATAGGAAAAGACAGGGAAATCCAAAAGTATGAGTTTATACCGACATTGCAAGACAGGAAAAGACTACATTATTTTAACCACAGCCTGACACAGGTACTGACAGGTCATGGTAGAACTAGACATTGCTTAACGACGCTAGCTGACCTGTGACAGTAGTACGGATCAAACACTTCAATCTACAACTTTCTATCAGAATTTATAGTTCTACCATCTATAGAACATTAAGATATATTTAATACATTGTTAGGATTCCATGTTTGAAGGTAAAAAAAAAACAAAAAAGTACACTTAGCAGAATAGGTTTTCTGGCTTGTTTTTGAAATTTCTCGAAAACGGCTAGATTATTTCTTGTTTTTTGTTTTGTTGAACTTGTTACCGCTAACTGCATAAATATAAACCTATCACTTATATTTGAAACTTTTTTTTTGTAAAAAATAATTATGTTAAGTAATTTTCGGAGGAGGTGATATAAAAATTCTTGAATTGCACTACCAGTATTTCTGGGTTAAAGATGGCACCGCTATCATGCGGTCTACTATGTAGCCGCCCGTATTCATTACCTGATCCCAAAACTAACGTGTGTAATATACGGCTCTCCATTACCTACACGCTATACAGTTAAGACTATGTTAATAATAATAATAAAATACTTTATTTTTTAAAAAAGGTAAATACAAAGTATTGAAAAAACAGTATATTCGACATCTGGCGGAAGCCGTCCGCCAGTTTACTATAAATGAAAAACAAAGAAAAAAAGAACTTTCTATCTAAAAAATTAACAAAATTAATCCTAAAAATAAGAATATAAGACACAATAATACTATGATGAAACAGAAACAGATTTACAATAATTATAACACAAACAAATGTAATTAATACGATAAAAAGCAAATTAATAGTGGAAACTAAAAAAGTAAATTAAATAAGATAAATACACATACAAATTATACTTATATCTCTCAACATAAACTTTCTAGGATGACTCTATGAGCCAATCATACCTAACTCTCCAAGCGTGTCGAGCATAGTGGGTCAGTGGATGAGGATCTGCCTGCCCGGTCAGAAAAGCAATAATTTCATCTCTTGAAAGATTTCGTTTGCTAAAGTAAAGAATACGGAATTCCGACAATAGAGGACACTCGCCCAGAAAATGATACAATTCTTCGCGAGTGCTGAAATTGCAGAGAGAGAGCACATTTCTGCATCAGGATCTCTGCGGAGCCAAGATCTATAATTCAAGAATAGTAGCTCTCCTCTCAGTTTAAATAGCCAGCGGAGTTCAGGATGCTTTAATTTCTCAGAGAAAGAAACCATTACAATTTTCCGAAGTTCTGAAATTAGAACCCTGTACAATACAAAGCGTTCGGATTGTACTGCACGATTCACAGAGCATTTCAGATGAGACTGGTAATAATTTCCGGAAGTTTCAATAGCTGTTTAGGGCAATTGGAAGGATTATCCAAAGAGCAGTGAAAATTATACTGGTAACCCCTAGTAAGCGTAAGCCAATATTTAACCAGTAATATATAACCAGTAAACTTTATTTCTGACGAATTAAATATTTCAAATGGAGATGAAGAGTATAGGCTTCTAACGGCGGCAGTTCTGTCTCTATTGCTAACATGTATGTCGGTGCGACTGATGGCAGACCAAATAACTTCTTATACAAAATCTTTGAAATTTTTCCAAGATTTCATACGATTGGAAACCCCAAACTTGGGAACCATAACAAACAACTGCGCGTGATACACTGTTAAAAACTTGAATCTTAGCGTTTAACGGGATATTGTTGTTTGAGATAAATTTGGACCAGACCCCGTTTAAACCAAGTTTTGCTGAGGAGATTTTTTCTTCCAGATGGGGAATAAATGAAAGGCGGGGAGTCAGAATTATACCCAGGTACTTATATCGCTTACTATCTCAACCCTTTCGCTTTTATAAAATCATTTCTCAGATGCCGCAAGTCTGCCTCCCTCATTATCGATTCTGAAGATTTACTAATAAATTCCACTGGTCGCAGTAATTCGCTAAGATATTAATATTTCTTTGGAGACTCAACGGGTTATCAGCTAAGAGAACGAGATCATCTGCGTAAAATAATATTTTGATTTTGGTGCCTCCCTTTAACTCCTCCTTCTAAGATAGACGGAAGGTAATCTATGAACAGAAAAAAAGGATAGGGCTTAAAAGACAGCCCTGCCTAACACCTGAACCCACCTGGAAATAGTCTGAAAATCCATCTCTACCACGAGCTGAGAATGAGGCTGAAAGATATAGTTGTTTTAAGAAATTTAAAAATTTAGTGGAAACACCTTAATTAAATAACTTTAAAAAAAGAGAAGAATGATCTACGGAATCGAAAGCCAACTTTAAATCAACACAGAAAGAATAAATTTTCTTGCCTCTTTCAAAAAGTTTAAAATTTATTAAACTTGTTAAAATGAAAATATTATCAATAGCGGAATATCCGCTCCTGAAACCAGCTTGGCATTCGCTTAAAAAATTATTTCGGGTAACAAATTGTTCAATCGGCGAAGTAATAGAGATGTGAATATTTTCGCTAATGTATTTAAACATGATATACCTCTGTAGTTAGAAACATCGTTGACATCTCCTTGTTTGTAGAGAGGGAATATTATAGATTTACTGAATGGTAAAGGAGGTACACCAACTCATATATGTAATTGATAAAAACCAAGAGTTTATCTATAAAGGCAGGAGTAGCATTTTTATAAAATTCGTAGATTATGCCATCAGGCCCTGGCGCTTTATTGTTTTTAAGCAGGGAGATAACTGAAGAAGCTCGTCGAGGGAGAAAGGAGAATCCAATAAAGGGGAAACATTGAAGGGCTCTGCATAGGAGCTTGAAGAAACTAGAGGTGGATTAAGTAAAGGTTTAGAATGATTCATGAGTATATCCATAGAAATGTTATGGCCACAGATAAAATCCTTTCGACGGAAGCTATTGACTAAATACGAAAACTGTTTAGAATCACAAGCAAATTTAAATTTGTCACATATTCTCTTTTGAGACTAATGCAAAGCAATACATACTTTTTATTTTCTTCGCGATACGCATCTTTTACTAAATTAGAATTAGTTTTCCGAAATAAATTCAGGAGCTTGAAGGATTTTTTCTTACTTGAAGGCACTTATAGTCAAACTACGGATTTTTCTGGAAGGATTTAATTATGAGCTAAAGGAAGCAGGGGTAGGACATGCACGCTTAATGCAATCCGTTAACATATTGGCAAAATGTTGAGGATCGGAAGGAAAATGAGTAACAGCATTAATTTCATTATCTAAATTCTGCCTATAAGTATCTCTATCTTTTTCTCTCCAAATAAGTTGAGGAAGAAGATGCAGGATATCATTGCTAATTTCTTGTTCTAGACAAATAATAAGGGATAGTGGCAGGTGGTCCGAGAAAGTTTCACTGAGACTGGCAAAATGATCAACAAAGGATAAACAATCGAAAAGACGTACAACATTCACAGAGTAGCCCTAGGACCAATGAAAGTGAATGTTCCTTCTTTATCGTCGTCAAAACGGCCATTCAGTATTATCAGATCATTGTTATCACAAAACTCAAGGAATCGCGAACCGACCTTATTTACCACATCTGAGAGCAGAGCATTTAGGATTATTAAGAAGTAATTCGTCTGGAAGAGTCTGGGAGGTTCCAATCCTAACGTTAAAATCGCCCAACATTAATTTTCCAGATGAACACAACTCTATAGACTCATAAAGATTCTTAAAATCATTATCCCAGTCATTGCAGTTTTGGTATACCGGCAATACATGTAGCACTTTATCTTTTTGCTTTATAAAATCACAGTCCGACCTCCTAATGAGGAATACAAAAAATTATTATTAGAACGTTTTATTCCCTCCACCAGCTCGTCCACACTTGGAACTTTTCTTAGCTGAAACCCACATTAAATTATATCCTGGAAAATAATTGTTGAAATAATTAAAAGAACAAAATCCTCTAGAACAAAAGTTTGTAAAATAATTAAAATATCATATGTTGTCAATAAATTTAAAAAAGAACTAGAAAAATTTTCAATTTTAGACCCCAGAACAGAAATGTTGTAACATATTATGGAAAGAGAAGTAATGCATCCATAGAATTCTTCTGACAAATAGCTGGAAATCCTTTGATGACCAGATGAAGATAGTTCTGAGATTACTTTGCTGGCCTGAAGCGAATAGCGAACGAAGTAGTCCTTCGACAAACTATCAGAGTGTAGAGCAGAAATGAAATTGAAAACATTTACTCCTACTATTCCAGTTAGCTTCTGCACACCATCCTGGTCCTCATAACACAGCCCATCTTGAGTGGACCAAGTGAATTTACACCCATTTACCAGCAGACAGTTGGAGCGCACCTTTACATTGATGTTCCTATTCAATCGCACTCTCCTTAGTAAGAGCAATTTAGTTTTCTTCTTCGTAGTTACTTCCGGAAGGTCCTCATGTACCTCAAAATTCTAACATTAATGTGTTAGATAAAAAAAATCCTCCCAGCCGGGGAATCGAACCCAGGTCTCCCGCTCGATAGGCGGGGATACTGACCACTATACTACCGAGGACTCATTTGTGTTTTCCACTAAAAACCCACGGATTATCCCATTCTCGACAGTTGTCCTATGATTTGCTTTTCTTTCGTATAGCGGTTATTACAGTAAATTTATAGTATGTATGATCGTACTCTATGTAATTTATATTTCCACAGTATAATTTGAGGCTAGAACTGTATGTAAAAATTTGGTCAAATATTTTTTTAACTATTCAAAGGCCTGTCATTTGTATGACTGATTCAATTGATTACAACAAACAAAAAATGTGTAAAAAAAAAATTCTCCCCGGCGGGGAATCGAACCCCGGTCTCCCGCGTGACAGGCGGGGATACTGACCACTATACTACCGAGGACCCGTGCAATCTGGTCGTCTAAACCTACAGTTACACAACAGTGACTCAGAAGTTAGATAAATTAATTTTTCTTTAAATTGTGAAGAAATGAAAAAGTAAATTTCTTTCAATTAAAATTTTTGTATATATTAAGCAATATTAAAGTGAAGTTACTAAACTGTATTGCAGGTATTTTAATGTTTTCGCCTTTTTACTTCTGAACATGTTATATAGCAAGTTATTCATTAACATGTTTCATTAACAAATTCCTTCTTCCCCTACAGTAATTATTTTTGCTAATTTCTCGAAGGTTTTTTTTTTAACCGTCTATATAATTGAATCTAATACCGAGTTTGATGAAAATTGGTTTACAAGGTATATATTTTTTTCCTAATTACATTTCGGATACATATTATGTACGTTTTTGTTTTTTATTTTAAATAGAGATATTTTATTTAGAGATTTATATTTATAAAGTTATTTATAAAATAAAAGATTCATTTTCTATATTTTATACAGTGTATAAACCAAAAACGAAATTTGCTCTGTGCAAATCTATGTTATCAAACTGTTTCACAAAGCATCCTGATGATGGGCGAACTCCCGAAACCGGTCGATGACCACAAAAAGAAGCAGGCTATTACGGTAAATATCTCTGATACATATATGTAACTTTTCAGTTATTATGAGATATTTGTAACTGGGGAATATCCATATAAATAAATAATTTAATCAAATCAATGAAAATTGCGGTAAATGAAGAGTGTTTCACAACAGATTTTTTTTTTAATTTCCTTAACTACATCTGATGCCTCTATTAAACTATAATGGAGCTGCGCGTGGTCTGCTTTTGTTTGTTTGTTTGTAAGTAAATGCTGATTTAGAATATTATTGTAAAGAAACTATTATTGAGCTTTGTGTTTTCTTTTATAGGCTGTTTAATATTTCCTTATCGTTATGATGGGTCAATTTGAATTCCAATAAATTCTGAACCAGTTTTACAGCCTGAAGTTTTATTATATATTAAAAATATATAAAAAAACTTTTTACATTTTTTTACTACTACGACGTTTCGGCTATTCACTTGCCATTATCAAGTAGTTTATTTTTGATAAAAGTATGTTATTTCTGTAAGTAATATAAATTTTGAAATTATTATAAATTAACATGAATATAATTATATCAAATAACTTTTTTTATATGTTAGTACACTGTATAATACAATTGATTATGTCCACAGATTATTTTTTTACTTACCTAAAATTTCGTCATTTTTATATATATATATTTTTTTTGTTAATCAGTTTTAAATACATCGTTATTTTGCACAAGTTATTTGTTGTTATGTTGTAAAAGGAATCAACATAACAACAAATAACTTGTGCAAAATAACGATGTATTTAAAACTGATTAAAAAAAAAAAATATATATATATAAAAATGACGAAAATTTTAGGTAAGTAAAAAAATAATCTGTGGACATAATCAATTGTATTATACAGTGTACTAACATATAAAAAAAGTTATTTGATATAATTATATTCATGTTAATTTATAATAATTTCAAAATTTATATTACTTACAGAAATAACATACTTTTATCAAAAATAAACTACTTGATAATGGCAAGTGAATAGCCGAAACGTCGTAGTAGTAAAAAAATGTAAAAAGTTTTTATATATTTTTAATATATAATAAAACTTCAGGCTGTAAAACTGGTTCAGAATTTATTGAAACTATTATTGTATTCAACATCGATATGTTTACCAATGTATGATATGAGTTATAACGTTATTTATTTTTAGCTGACACTTCATACTAATCAATGTCTTGGAAATCAAGAATAATGATTTTATTTTACTGAAGTTTAGGTACTAATTATATCAAAGTAACAATAACCGGATATGTGACCTAAGTTCAAGCCAACTAATGATATGTCTGTCAGTCAGTCAACCTATGGCTGACTGGTGTTATATAGAGATTGTTTACACGATAATAAAAAGACATAATTATATAATATTGAGACGCTGATATTGACAGCCGGTATGTCAGTCAATGGTTTATGTTATTTTAGTATATATAATATATAGTAATTTATATATTTATATGTACGAGTATATAATATATGTGTCGCTATATTACCTATATATATAAAAGCGTGTGTGTGTGTCGGTGTATATAAGTGTGGGTGTGGGTGTGTCGGGTCATCAAAAAGCTTTTACAAAATACACATATGTTGTATAAAAGTTCTGACAGCTGGTTGTTTTTTTTAATCAACTAACGCTCCCTCTCGCTGGCAAAGATCATTTTTATTTTATTATTAGACTTGTTTCCGACCTCCCTCGATAATTATTAACAGTGTTTTCAACTAATTTCACATGAAAGGTGCCCTTATGAATTATTTCATGATAAAAACTGATGAAATTAGATGAGTTTATTACTTTCTCTTACTGCTAGTAAGAGGAAGTATTGTAATCGTGTCAAATTTTCGATATCGAGTTTTCACCGGAAATATCTGTTTTGAGGTCCCCTGAGTCAAAAAAAGAGGTTTTTAGCAAATGGTGTGTGTGTGAGTGTGTGTGTTGGTGGGTGGGTGGGTGTATGTATGTATATGAACAGCATAGCTCAAAAACAAAAAATCGTAGAAAGTTGAAACTTGATATTCCGATTAGCTATCACCATGGGATCTGACAGTACGTTATCTGTCAAAATTGCTCAACCGGAAGTACCACTTTACTAGCTAGTTTTTTTGCTTTTTTGCAATTTTTTCAAAAATGTCTCTGACGATTTTCTTCAAACTTGGTATATCAACTACACATACAAAGAGCTACAACTTTTATTTGAAACATTTCTCCGGGAAAATGTTGGAAACTGGTTTGGTGTTTTATTTGGAACCATTTACAACAGCCATAAAAGTTTTTTATTTTCTCATTGTCCAACTTTTCTGCACTGTGCATGCCATTTTCAAGGATTACAATTTTTAGTTTTTACATTCTTATTAATATTTTCCCATCCTGTGCAGAGGCTTCGTTTATTTTTAGGTTTTTATATTTAATTTAATTTTGATTTTTTATGTATCAAGCCCATAAGGTGTTGTCCAAAGATAAAAATTAAAAATTGTAGTCCTTGAAAATGTGCAGAAACGTTGGACAATGAGAAAATAAAAAACTTTTATGGCTGCTGTAAATGGTTCTAAATAAAACACCAAACCAGTTTCCAAAAATTTAAGTAACAGCAATATAATAAAGCATTTGGGAAAATGTATTTAAGGGCACTTTTGGGAGAGGGATGGAGTTAGGTTTTCATCTAAAATGCTATTTCAGTTTATTTTAGAATTCTGTCATCAAAATAATATTAATTAGAATTAAATGTCTTGTTAAAATTCCGAGCTTGAAAAAATCAGATGACCGGAAGTGTGTTTTTACTGAAATGTTATTATCTATTTCATATCTAATAGTAATAATAATAATAATAATAATAATGTTTTATTATGTAATTGATACAATATCCATTATTTTTTAAATTTAGGCAAACGTTACAAGACATTGGACCATGGTCCGCCTGCCGAGTTTGATGATCAATATGTATCATTAATAAAAATGATGATAATAATAATATATTTTATTATAATAAAAACTAGCGAGAAAGTACATGTAAATCCTTATAAAAAAAATTAGTTAAACAGAGATTAAGGCGAGAGTCAAATAATAAAAAAAAATAATCACAATATAAGCACTCACTCCATATTAATTAAAATTAAATTCACTGATTAGAAATTTCCTATAAGATAGAGCAGAGGTAGCGAATAAATATAAACCATTCCAGTTTTCTCCATTAAGAATAGTGACACCTGTCCATAGACAAATGCCTAAAGCCGAAAAATTGTAAGCGGTAAGGGGATAAAATAGGACATTTACATAAAAAATGAAAAACTCCTTCATATGTACCCATATTACATAGTGAACAATGGTAATTATAATCCTGCCTCCATGGTTGATAGTTAAGACTTAACATTTCCGCTCTCAATTTAAAAATGAGGCTTGCTTTGTTTAAATTAAACTGATTGATGTAACACACATTGTGGTCGAGTTGCTTGTAAATGACATGATAAATGTGTGGTACTTTGACCTGATTTAATTCCTTCCCAAATTGATTTCGCTACAGTTTTGACTGACCCAGAATCCAAGTTAGAAGGATCAAATTGGATCAAAAATTCCTGTGCTCTAATTGACCAAGCCTGAACCCAACCTACATTAAACTGCACCAATTCCTTAGATATTAAATAAGATAGTTTATTAAGATTTCTAAAAGTTTTGGCCACAAAAATCGAGTGCAATTTAAAAGTAAAAAGAAACAAAGTATCAATTTGAGATTCCAAATAAATAGCATAGGAGTATTCATCGGAAGAGAAAGAATTCTTTTCAATTTCATTATATTCTGAAAAACCCCATACCTGCGCACCATAGCAGATAATTGATCTAGCTACCGCCTCAAAACTCTCCACTTGGTAGAAAACTTAACATTCCTTTTAAACAATAAATTACCCAAGGTACGATTAAAACCCAATTTAGCTAATTTTAACTTTTCAGCAAAATGTTCTTTAAAGTTTAACTGCGGAATCAACAGGACGCCTAGATATTTGTAAATATTAACTACATCAATGGTATCCTGATTGAACTTCCATTTTTCATTAGAACTTAACTTGCATTTCTTACTTTGAAAAATCATAATTTTGGATTTATTTACATTAACTTTAAGATTCCAAAGATCACAGTACATTTCCAAGTCATGAATCATCTTCTGTAATGAAAGCGGAGACTCAGCTAACAACACCACATCATCCGCATACATTAGTACCTTAATTAAACGATCTTTAATTCTTACCCTTCCACCCAAATAAGAAGGTAAATCATCAATGAAGAGAGAAAAGAGAGAGGGCCTCAGAATGCAACACTGTTCAACTCCTGTCAAGTTTTCAAACCAATCCGAAAGGCATTCACGATTCCAGACTGCAGATTCAGTGTGGCAATATAAACTCTGCAAAACCCGTATGAACTTCAACGACAACCCCAGATTATTATGCTTAAAAAAAAGTGAATTCCTATCAACAGAGTCGAAGACAGAAGAAAAATCAACGAAGAATGCATGAAGTTTCCCCTTTTTTACATTGCATTTTAAATCAATTAAACCAGTCAAGACAAATATTATCATATGTAGAAAAACCCCTCCTAAAGCCACCTGAAAGTCACTTAATACATTATTCTCTTCAATCCAATTCTGTAATCTATTAGAGAGCATGCCAGTAAATAATTTAGAAAAAACGGTAGTTATTAATTACATTTAAATCGCCTTTTTTAAATAACGGGAAAATAACAGACTTTAAGAAAGAGCTAGGAACCCTGGACGTATAAATATGATTGTACAAATTGAGTAAATTAGTGAGAAAATTGTGGGAGCATTCTTTAAAAATTCGTAAGGCACACGGTCTAAACCCGGGCTTTATTCAATTTTGCTTTAGCAAGTACAGATTGAAGTTCAGCAAGAGAGAATGTGTCATCAAGGGAAGGATCAATAATATTAGGCAAAGCAAAAGAGATACTATTCGCAGGTAGGGGGGCATTCAGTAAAGATTTAAAATATTCCGCAAATTACATATATTTATATGAGTACTTGCTATAAATCTATTACCTCGCAAATAATTAATTAAAGACCAAAATTCAGCAGTACTTTGAACGTTATTCAGTTTGTCAGATATAGATTTTTGAAAAGCAAGTTTTTTATTCTTACAATCCTCTTTGTAAGACTTGTTATTGTGACTTAACTAGGTTGGATTGAGATTTCCTAAATAAATTTAACAAAGCAAAAGAACGCTTTCTCAACCGTAGACACTCGCAGTCAAGCTAATTTTAAAACCCCCACAATCATTAAAACCAGACAAATTATTTCCATGGTGAGCCGCCTTTCTAATCCACCGCACAAACAGATCAATTCTCAGAAAAGTGAAGGACATAATCTCTAGACCAAATCAACTTTGGAAGGAGAGACATACTTACCTGGCGTCGAGGTTACCTTGATCAATTTCTTATCTATTTGTTCAAAAATATATAAATACTATTTACAAAATCAGAATTTAGATAAAGTATAAAAAACTTGGAAAAACTAAGTTAAAAAATAAATAGTATTGCGCAATATAAAAGTAAGTTAAAAAAAAATAGATACTCGAAGTATTGCGCAAACCAACCCACCACGAGTCCTTGGTACATCGCACTAGTTAACATTTTAATTAATTATCAAAATGATAATTATAAATAAATTTCAAAAGCGGAGTATCGCAATGAAATAATTTTACTTATTTACTGAAACACACTTGTTTACACATAAAAAGAAAACAAACTTATTAAAATATCTGCAATACTGTTTATTAACTTCACATTAATATTAATATTTAAATAGAAAGAAATTTTGCTTTTCATTTCTTGGCAATTTTATAAAAAGTTAATTTATCAAACTTCCGAGTTACTGTGGAGTAAAAAGATGTATAAGAAAAATATTATTTGTCCGGCCATTTATTTCTGCCTTACTAAATAATAATACAAAATGTTATTAACAAATAATATTACTTGGTTGAAAAATCTTGAATACGTCCTAAAGTAGTGTTGGTTTTAGTCATCGTCGGTTAATTCGATCTTCAACTCTAGTTTTAGACGGCAGGAATACCACGGGTCCTCGGTAGTATAGTGGTCAGTATCCCCGCCTGTCACGCGGGAGACCGGGGTTCGATTCCCCGCCGGGGAGGTTTTTTTTTTCAGATACCCTAAAAATTATTATTACTTTTTATTGTAATCAATTCATTCCATCTTTCAACTGGCCCGCTTTCAAATAGTTGAAAAATATTTTTTCAATTTTTTAAAATTAATCTAAAATTAATCTTAAACAGAAAAAAAAGTAAATTTATAGGAGAACATCAGAGACATTTTCCGTGGTAGCCTGCTTCATTTTGTGGTCATCGAAAATGTCTCTGATGCTTTCCAGCTCTGCGGAACCAACCACTACAACAAATTATAGGGTTTATTGTGGTAAGCCCATATAAATCCTCGGTAGTATAATGGTCAGTATCCCCACCTGTTACGCGGGAGACCGGGGTTCGATTCCCCGCCGGGGAGATTAATTTATGGATTGTGGAAACGTTTCCACGATTGTGGAAACGTTGAAAACGTTTATGGATTGTGGTTCGGAGCTAGAGGAGCGATTCCAAAGCTTACTTACGACATTCTGTTGGAACTAGGGATCGAGTCAGCCAACCTATTAAGTTTAACAGAGACTATTCTAGTCGACTCCTTAAGCATACTGAACTAGCACATCTATGGCTGACGTTTCATTTAATATTAAGTTTAAAAAGGCGAAAAAAAAAAAAAGTCTTTCGGTCGCTTTTCTTTTATGGTTTAAGGTAGTAGTTTTAATATTGTTAGACTTTCAGTATTACTTGTATATTGACACTGTGCAATGTTTTGATCTTCTATAATAACGACGTATTGATGTGATTATCAATGTATATCTTTTTTTTGTATATATTTGTTATTTTTATTAAGACCGGTTACGAGTTTGTAACTATATTATTTGTACTATATATTTTAATTTTTTGTACTATTTATTAAAGACTGGTTACGCGTGTGTACTATATATATTTCACAAGTTTCAATTGTAATTTTTGTTATAAAACGAATGTCAACTGGACTGATGAGCACGCTGTGTTTAAGCAGACCCAATGTAACTGGGCAGCCCCATTTATTGTATTGTATATTACCGCAATAAAGTGTTTCTCTTATTAACCAATAACACAAATTTCTTAATTATTGTAAAAATGCCCCTTAAGGGTGGTCTATTTTTCCAGGCACAATAACTTCTTCAACACTTATTTTCCGGAAAACTCATTTTATGGTGGAATGGTGGGGTTATGAGGCTACCCTATAAAGTGCTATATGAGGTTATTTTACCATTCTATCATCTAAGTAATATTAATTAGAATTAAATGTGTTATCAAAATTCTGAAAGTTTGAAGGAAAACGGTTGAACCCAGAATGTGCGACTTTTCTGAACTGTCTTTCAACGAAGACATCAACGGGTTTCATCAAATTTGGTATACTAACTATATATATCAGAGACATTTTCCGTGGTAGCCTGCTTCGTTGTCAAAACGAAGCAGGCTACCACGGAAATGTCTCTGATGCTTTCCAGCTCTGCGGAACCAACCACCACAACAACTATATATATAGTTACCAACTATAAAGTACCAACTATAGTTACCAAGTAATAAAGTTGGTGCTAACTATATATATATATATATATATAGACACCTATCACTTTTGTTTATAACTGTTTTCTAGAAAAAGTCGTATTATTAAGTAGAACACAATGAAACATTTATGGAAATTATAAGTTTCAAGAAGTTTTCAATGATAAATATGTAAATTGTAAGAGAACTTCGTTTGAGTGTACACACCTGATTTTTATTACAGCAAAACCAAAGTAAAAGAAAATCTAAGGTGGATGTGCACCAAATGTGGTACATCAAGACTGGTTAGCTTCGGTAATTCAGTGGTGGATGGGCAGCAGCGCTGCCACTATGGTCCCCTTCATATTGACTCTAATTGCTTCCGCTAAGAACTGAACAACCAATGAAACACTCACATGACCCTCTCTTACTGCAATTATTGCATTATTAATTGAATAATTTTCTTCAAACGCGGAATTTTTACTAAACTTAATATAAAATTTAAATAAATACAGATAGTGGTGGCAGAACCGTATATTATACTGAAGTGGTATTTAGAGGAAAACTGAAGGTTGCATTTGTTCTAAGTGCTCTAAACAAAAACAAATGAAATTCCAGGAAAATTGTTCCAAAATTCTGTGTATTTGTGTGTGTGTGTGTGTGTGTGAGTGTGTGTGATCTTATGCGTGCAGTTTAGTATGCAAGATTTGAAGAAAATGGAGTCATTTTCTAGATTAGTAGGGGGGGATTATTGAAAATATATACATTTAGTAAATCTTTCGTTGTCACGTAAAACACTTAGGTCTTCGGGTTTTGTAAACAGACGTTTCGTCCATATTACAATAGCGTTCTTCAGGGTTATGTCGGAACTAGGAGGGGGCTTTTAGGGCCTCTAGGAGTTTGCTTAAGCTCTTCAGAGAACTGAAGAAGCCTATATAATATTGGCGAAACTTGAAGACCTAAGCGTTTTACATTTAGTGAAGTTATATTTCCGGTTAAGGGATTTAGGCTATAACCTTAGTGACGCGGTTATAACAAAATGGTATATCTAGTTTAGGTTTCCAGTGATTTTTACTTTCTCCTACTGCTACGAGGAACTGTTGCGATCGTGCCGATTTTCGAAATTGAGTTTTCACCGGAAGTATATGCTTTCGGGTCCCCTGAAGACGAAAAAATGTTTTTAGCAGTATGTGCGTGTGTATGTGTTAACAGAATATCTCAAAAACTAAAAGACGAGGGAAGCTCAAACATGGTATTCCGTTTAGGCACGAAGATTTCGCGCAAAGTCCATCAACCAACCGGAAGTGCGACTTTACTGAATGTTGATTTTTCTCGGACAGGCGCCAACGATTTTCTTTAACCGTCGTGTACTATCTGGACACACAAATACCTATCACTTCTATTTGGAACATTTTCGCAGGTAACTTGACTTTTTGGGGGTTTTGGGCGTTATGCTTTCCTCTTCTAATACCACTTCTATAATATGTATGGTTTTACCACCTACATTATATTAATATGCATTAGAAGCATTGATAGAATTACAAATGTGAAGAAAATCTATTGTGAAGAAAATCTCATTCCGGAGTGGAAATGAGTTCGGTCAGTCAGTTCGAATTATTGCACAAGCTTTCTTAGTTCTGACAGAGAGCGCTCCTTATAACACCGGTCAGGTGTATAAGTAGAATCTCCCCACCACTATTTTTATGGTCAGCCCAACTTAACATTGTAACGTTGCAATTTTAAAGAAAATCACTAGATTAAATTGTATTAATTAGGGTAAGAGAAAGTGGTATGAGGGTTTCACACCTGATGTATTTCTCTATTCTGAGATGTTTCGCTCACAAACACAAAGCCAACATTCACACACCTAAATTTGACATAGCTGTAGTTCCTCTTTCTTCCGTAAGATAAGGTTAATATTTTTTTTTTTTAACTGACGTAAACTCTCATGTCAGATCGACCGACTTCAATTTGATAGGATTGTATTTTCACGTTTCAGGCCAAATGATTTCCTTTAAGCTTATGAAAATGAATGTGTCAATCAAACGATGCGGAAATAGAACCGTGCAATTTTATTAACCAGAAATAATTCCTTTTCCCCATCCACAAACTTAGAGCGGGCAAACAGACAAACCAATAAAATTAAGGACGGAAGTCTAGCCTGATGGCGGCTAGGAAGATATTAATTTAACAAAAACAGTTTTTATAATGAATCTACTACTTTTCTATCTCCCAATCTTTTTGACATGAATTCTTTTATCACATCAGATTATTCGAATTTGTGGCTTTCACAGCATCTTCAAAGACGTCTGTTGCAATTATTTTTTTAACGAATGCGACATTAAACATATTTAACTTTCTCTTCTTAATCGCTACATTTCTAGATAACAATTTTTCTTCAACTTACTAACAAAACTGAAAGGTCTGATAGGTAGTTAGTATGCGAAATTTAAAGAAAAATCGTTGCAGAACTTTTCGTAAATTATCGTGAAAAACTGAAACTGAAACTTTAATGTGGTATGAATTTTAAGGTTTCTGCGATTCTTCATTTTTAAGATATTTTATCCACAAAACACGCACCAACATTTCTTCGTTCCTCAGGACAGCTCCAAATTAAATATTTCCGGTGAAAACTAAGTTTCTAATAATTGGCAGGATCGCCAAGAAAATGATCCGTGCACTGAGCATCAGTAAAAAAGTAAAAAAAAAAAGAAATAGATTATCGTCTATGTTTCAGTTATCGATTAGGTCCAAGTATCGTAAACAAGCGATATTGAAATCGATCATCGAGAACATGTTTTTCCTTTTGTTGTTATGAGCGTGGCGACTTTTCTAAACTTAGTGTTTACGGGAGATAGCTGATATCAGGTCCCTAAAGAAATATTAATAACAAATGGTTTCTCTCTAAAAGGCATTTTATATTCTTTTGAAACATTTTTCGTGGAAACTTGGTATGGAATATTGCAGGGGAGCGATAGGTTCTACTGCCCTTCCGGTATAATGCACCATATTCATGCATCCCATATGTTATTTAAGAGAATGCTTTGTTTGTAAAAAATTTAACACATGTGGGACTATTAAATTGTTAGAACAATATCAGTAAGACATTAAAGAAATTTCTTTTTTCTGGCAAATTTTCAAATATGGCGATAAATCATCAGCTATTGTAAAAAACAGAAAACATTTTTTTCTAATTCATCTTAGTACCATATTTACTCAGAAGGAAAATAGACAGGAACTTTTTTTTGTTCAGGAGAAGGAACGAAGAATATGTTCTCGTTGGCCGTGTACATTGCCACAGGTTGGCCAATCTGTGGGACATTTGCACGGGCACGTTGGCTACACTGCTTATCTTTACAAACTGCCGCCAATTATATAGCACACAATGCAGCTGAGTGCTGCCCTCTATCTCGCTCTACTATTTCCCCCCGCTCAACACTTCACTCTAGTGATGGGCAAAACGACTCCGCCATCGGATTCGTTGAATTTGAATCGGTTCCAGGATCGGAACCGACTCCATAAACTCGTTCCACGGTTCCTTTTCCTTCAGAGTTTTTATTAAATTTTTTATATGTAATTAACTTCATCAGTTAGTAAAAAATTGCATTTTTTGCTAATAAACACACAGTACACTAATAATTAGCAATTATATATATGTAATTCCAATTATAATGGTAATTCCTAATGGTAGTGTGTAGTAAAAAAAGCTGGTCCCGGCTCTCATGTTAGAAACAGATTTTGTATGTTAAAAGAAAAATAATCTATTAAATATTAAAATATTTATATAATTAATTATACCAAAAAGTAATCATGCACTTGTGCATTCAATTTAAAATTTAATCATTTATTGATTGAATTAATTTTTTAATCTAATTTAATCAATTCAATTTTGAATTGTTTAATTTTTAATTGTGGAAAACTGATCTGTTGATTAAAAATTTAATTTTTAGTTACAACTAAACCAAATTTTACTATTGAATTAATAAGTAAAGTTTGGGCGATTAAATTTTTAATTTTAGTTATGACCAATGATAGTTTTTTAAATTTGATTTCTTATTTGATCGTTTGTAACTTATCACTGGTCCAGCTCGGACTCTGACCAGTAACTGAAATCTGAGAACTGATTAATATTTTTAGTCTCCTCCACCTTCCATACCCACTTCTCATGCCCTTTAGAAATATTTTTTCATGAAATGAAACTTCATGTATCTCATTCATTTGTTATATATTTTTTTAGAGTGATTGTAACTTTTTTTTATTATTTTTCTGATTAACATTTCAAATAAACCTTGTAGAATATTTAAAAAATAAAATATATAAACGTAGAGAGCGATCTGGTGTTAGTAAAGTGAAGATGGATTCAGTTACAGGCACCATTGCCTTTGGAACGAGTTCGTGGAGTCGGTTCCATTTCAAGCGTTTCTATTGGCTAGATTCAGTGATTTGATTTATTCGTTCACTCCGGAACCAAATAATCTGAATCAACTCCGGTTTCGGGTCCAGACGGTTCCAGGGATTCAACCAATGAGAGTGCCCAGATTGGAGTCAGATTCAGAAAGTCGTTCCAAGTTCACTGCTGCCTGTAACTGAATCCATCTTCCCTTTTCTAACACTAGATAGCTCTCTATATGTATATATTTAGAAAAAATATTATTAAGTTGAATATAATTTTTTGTCGAAATATAATTTATGCTTCTATGCAATGGAAATAATTCAGTATTAGTGTATACTGGTTTATTAATGGTATATCTATGAAATATTGACCGTAAAAAATTATACTAGGAATCCACTCCCACCGCCCAACCATCTGTATTTTAAGCTCACCAGGATTGTTAGTATGGTTTGAGGTTACAAAATATTAAGTTAGAATCCTGTCACTGGTTCTTTCAACATGGTCACAACTCAGTTTAATACTTAATTTTCGTGCTATACCTGCCTTAATTTAATTTTAAATAATAAAAATTTCATTTAATTTTGCTGGAATCAGTTTATTTAAAAATAGGGATTTGAATCAACTCGTTCCGCTACTGGATTCGTTCCAGTGAACCGACTCCGCTCGAACTGTCCCATCACTACTTCACTCCCGCTCACATTGTTTATATTATTGTTTCCCTCTTTCATCCTCATTATTTTCGCTCTATTATCTTAGAAATAAAGGCCTTGCTTTCTGTAAACATATCACAGTATTTCAACTGTTACTGCCGGTATTTCTTCTACTTTTTTGATAGATTAAGAAACTGAATAATTTTCAACGCAATAACAATTTGTTTTTTAACTAATTGTTTGTAGTTTTATTTCTTTAATATCTCTAACAAAATGGAGAAAATTAAACTCCTTGAACAGTGGGCTTGCTTGAAATGATCTTGAAGTTTACCAGAAATACAAGTATTGAGGTTCCCTGAGATAAAAAAAAAAAAACCACACACAAATGGTGTGTTTCTGTGTGCGCGTGTGAGTGTGAACAAAGTATATTAACACCCAGGAAGCTCAAACATAATATTCCGTTCAGATAGCACCAACAGATAGCACCCCTACATCGGACAGTAAGATATTGGTATAAATCCTTCAACCAAAATTTTAGGTACTGAATGTTTTCTTTTTTCAGTTTTTTCCGATTTTCTAGAAAACGGTTCCAACAGTTTTCTTTACATTAATATCCGTATCTAACTGGTGAATGTCCTGTAACCTTCATTCGCAACATTTTTCCGGAAAATTTATTCTTAAAAGTTGCTGATTAATGGCGGTTGCTGGAGGAAAACACTTCAAATGTTACTTAGTTTTTGTTAAACGTTACTGGCGTTGTCTTATTATTGCAAATACATACAAGTAACTAGCTGCCATGGTACTAACCAGCATGTACCCCCTCCGTCAATTATATATATATAACGGCAACTGAATAAAGTGAAGTTTTACATCACTTTTCATTTTTATAATTGTATTAACTGCAGTAAAAGAAAGAGGTGTGAGCATTTACCATCAATGTTTTAATTGTCACAAGCAAAGAAATCAGTATATACGAGTATAACAAAAATGTTAATACAGTGTATAATCAGTATATATAACAAAAACTTTGGTGTGAAACACTCACACAACTTTCTCTTACTCTAATGCAATTTCTCAAGAAATATTCTTTAAAAATGCAATGTTACAATGTTTAGTTGGGACGGCCATTAAAATGGCGGTGAGCCCTTTCATTGTATATCTGAACGGCCTTATGTGGGAGCGCTCTTTGTCAAAATTCGGAAGCTTGTGCAAATTTTATTTTAAACTAACTGACAGACTCCAGTATCCCTCTAAAATCAATTCTTTCAGAAAGGGAAGAGAATAGCCAAGTGGTGGATAGCTGTGCTACCCTTAGATTTTTTTTTCTAGGAGCCTCTACAGCTCACTGTCCGGTGATGGACAGTGTTGTCTGTAACGAGAGAACACTGTCCGGAGCCCGGCAGTGCACGTAGCAGGTTGCGCCAATGACCACAGATGTTGACGCGCCTTAAATTAAAAAAAATAAAAAACTTGCAGAAAAATTTTTCAAATAAAAGTGATATGTTTCTATCTATTCAACAAGTATTTTAAGTTGACAGAAATTCGTAATCGTTGTCGAGAAAATTCCAAAAAACTCAAAAACCTATTCCAAAAAACGCACTTCCGGTAAACCGAATTTATTCAAATTCCAACTTTTATCAATGTTTCTAATGTTTATTAATATTATGTAGTTGGAATAACCACATATTATATGAAATGGTACTTTAGAGGAAAGCATAACGCTGCTGCTCCCCCAGAACCCCCAAAAATCAATTTTCTTAGGAAAATATCACAAGTAAAAGTGATAGTATGTAAATAATATACGAAATTTATTGAAAATCGCTGGAACAGTTTTGAGAACATTAGTAAAATCTCATTTGGTGCACAATGGGCGCAGTAGTGGCCTAATTTTTGAACTTCCCTATGGAGGCCACGAGTTCTAGATTAAAAAGTCTCACTTCCGGTTGATGGAGTTTGCTCGAAATCTTCGTGCCTGATGCGGTGATAGGGCCTAAGCAGAATATTAAGTTTAAGCTTCCTGAGCCTCTTCGTTTTTGAGATTCTGTTAAAACACAGACACACACCATTCGCTAAAAACATATTTTTCGTAATCACAGGGCTCTAAAGTATGTATTTCCGGTGACAACTTAATTTCGAAAATCTGGCACTTCCTCTTACTAGCGGAAAGAGTGTTTTTTCGTACACATTCTCACAGTTCTGATTGGTCAAAGTTTCTTGAAAATACGAATTTTACTAAATGTATAAGTTCACTCAACTCTCATCACATGGTGGGACTGTGTACTAGCGAGACATTATACTACCTATCTGCTGGAAAAATGTTTTAAATAAAGTAAAAAGATACTAAATCACAAGAGAACCAAGATGGAGGTAGTGTTAATAATATCTTCTTCATGTAAATTATATCTTTCATTGAATGAAATCTTTTTCAGCGCATGATATTCTGGTATATTCGCATACAATCTTTACTTTCTCTTGTTTTAAAACGTAAAATTAAAATTCCATTTGGTCATAATTATAATAGAGAAGCGTAAAACAGAAACAAGAGAACAACTGCTACAGAACTGAACAATTTGCTTAAAACTTTTATAAATATATTACGCACGTGCATCACTTTTGATTGAAGCGTCCTTCTAAAGTGCCATTTCAGTATAATATAGGTTCTATCAGCTATACACCACCTGCGTTACCAGAATTCCAGGGGTGAACAAAATTGCTAAACCTATTGAATACATTTCTGAGTTTTTCGGATTTATCTTAAAAATGGAAATGCTCACTGCGTGCAGTTGATATTCACAAGTGCATTATTTCTAATATCCAGCTGTTGCACACTTTATTCTCGTGAGGAGCATGGTAGATCCCTTTTATCCCTCTTTTTATTCTCGAGAGAGAGAAATATATTAAGCATTGCCAACGGCAACGGAATGCTAAAAGAATGCAGGAAATCATCTCATGTCCTCGCTATTTGTCAGCGCAACCCTATTTAGATTTCCTTTGAGAAAATAGCACTCTATTTCCTGTTTTACTTTAATAAGGTTTTCTCTATTCTATTTCCTAATATTTCAACAGGCAATGGATATATGGCTTAATGAAGAATTCAAACTTTCCGCTTCAAAATGGAAATTTAAGTTTTAGTCATTTTTTAAAAATATTTTTAAATTTATATTTTATCTTTCTTTATAATGTGTGAAAGTGGTGTCACTGCAACGTGCACACCCTTTTATTGGACAAAGTGTCTTAGAAGTGCTCATTTCTACTATAATTGTATTATAGTCCAATGTTACATGTAATGGATCGTAGGCGGCCTGATTATCACGTTGTAACCTCTGATTAACTCTCGCTATTTGCAGTACAATAAAATACACTTAATTAAGTATTTATGACTTCATTGACATCTATATATTTCAGAATATATTATTTAATTATCATAACTAACTGCAATAGGTTAATGTATTTCTTCTGCAACCCTGTAATAATGTGACAGTTATTAAAATCAAAAGTAATGATTGAATTTACAACTGTTAATCTCAAGTGTCAAAAAGTAAAAATGGTAACAGCCATTACTTTTTCTCGCTGCGCTTATATGATCAATTAAATTAACCATTATTCCACTAAATTCGGGGCTAGGTTGTTTGTTCTTTTAATATCTAAAAATTTTAGATTAAAAGCAATTTAATTTAATCTCTAGATATTAAAAAAAAACGTAACAATATTGTCACAGCTTTCAATTCAATAAATTTTATGGTTTGGATGAAATTTCTATAATACATAAATCATAATAAAATAAAGTACAATTTCTTAAATATTTTTAAAAATATAAAAATCAATTTAACATGAAATAAATATCAGAATATATAATATAATTTCATTTAATTTAACCCAGTGGAAACATTCTGTTAGAGATTATCTTACATTCTTAACAGTTTGTATAGTATTCTTTTTAGTTTTAACTCTTAGAGAAAAAATATTTTAGCTCAAAAATAAAACTCGTGTTACAACTCTCACTCAGCTTAGCGTTCATGTGCACAATAGAGAACTCGAATATGTAAATGTAGCATTATACTCGTACATTCTTATCAAATAAATAAACTATTACCTTAATAAAGAATAAATTATGAATTATTATATTACCTACATTAAGGTATTATTGTTAGAGTTTATTGCAACCGTGAGTTTAGTATGAAATATACCGAAACGTTGGGAATTGAACAGACTTTTTTTTCACTTTGACCGAATACCTCAATATATAGTCTCTATATACCTCACTATATAGTCTCCATATACCTCACTATATAGTCTCCATATACCTCACTATATAGTCTCCATATACCTCACTATATAGTCTCTGTATACTTACTATTCAAAGTTTTTCAGTTTTCTGCGATTTTCTCTGTAACGACTGCAATGGATTTCTTAGAACCTGGTACAAACTAAACATTAGTTTTTCGGGGAAATTAATTTGAAAATTGTTTCTGAGAAAATGGAGGGTTTGTGGGAGATCTGAGAGGTAACCTTCACTCAAGTGTCGTTTTATCGTTTAGGTTCTCTTACAAAATATGGCAGCTGTAACCACATATGTAAATTGCAGTAAGAGAAAGTTGTGCCACAACCACATTATTAAGGTTGAGTTGTTGCAAAGCATTTAAGGCTTACCAGTTAATTCGTTTTAAAAAAAATTATTATTAAACCACTATGTATATTGTAAGCATGAAGTTCCTTTTTATTATTTTGTAATAACATCTTCAATATTTAAAGAGAAAAAAACATTAAGTAATTATTGTTAACAAACCAACCTTAAATAAAGCTTGTAAAAAAAAAAAAAAAAAACCGGAAAGTATTTCCGGTTCCTAAGAAAATATACATCGTATATATTCTTCGTTTTCATCGTATGTATTACGTTCCCTTGTGCAGCTGGCTAGTTCTTGGCGAGCCGGATTCTCATGTTTACTTGCATAAATTTAGTACAAAGGAAAAACCTGCTATGTATGGTTTTTTATTTTTCACTTTTCCTGAAGTTGCCTCATATTATTTACTTTTCTTATGTAGATGCTTCAGCAGTGCACGGTTACAATATTATGATTACGAGTAGGTGGTGTATTGGAATCACTGATTGGATCCCAGATGTATTGGAATCAGATGTCTTGAAGAGGGATTTGATGTGAAGGATAGGCGGAAGTTAGTTTAGAGATTTTAGAGAGTTATTACTTGAAATACGAAACACTGAATTTACAAAAATAGACTATATTTTTACAATAATTTAAATGTTTGAAATAGGTAACTACAATTAATATAAAATGATTGAAATAGATAAATAATTTAAAGTGATTTATAGAGATAAAACTACAAACAATTTAAAATGATTTAAATAGATAAAACTAAGATGCACAACTATAAAATGATTGTTAATAAGTATATGTTTTAGTCCTTGTCTAGGGACGCGCTCGCGAAACTGATGTGATACTGGTTGTATCTCTGATGATGTACTGCTCGTAACTGATGCAGAACTGATGATATAATGATGTTGTACTGATCGTGACTGATGTAGCACTGATCCCCTCCTCCAGTGGGCGAAGTTTATATTGGTATTACTCACACATTGACAAATGTGTAAGTAATAGTCACACTAAGACATCTCTCGCAGTGTGCCGACCTTGGTCAGGTCGGTGACCAATGTGATTTAGGTCAGTGGCCAGATTGGCGACAGATGGTCGCCCGTCGGTGATTATCAAAGACTCTTGGTAGCCAGGTGGCCTTGGGTGTTTGTTGGCCCTTGTATGAAAGGAATATCGGCCAGTTGGCTTCTGTACACTGGCCGCTTGTTTGAAAGGGTTTTAGCGGTGCTTCTCTTTGACCGTGTGTATTGACCCTTGTTTAAAACGGTTTTTGTTTGGCGCGGCTCTTATCTTGAAGATAGCGGCTGGCTGGCGCCACTAGTCATAAATTATATCCTTTCTTCTTGTTATCATGACGTTACAGTGGTGTCATGTTTTTGAAATTTAATTTTTGCGGTAAATACAAGTTTTGTTGTCCTCTGAGTCCGAAAACAAACTGATGGTTCAACGAATGATCTGTGTGTGTGTGTGTGTGTGTGTGTGTGTGTGTGTGTGTGTGTATGTGTTTGAATAAAATCTCTCAAAAACGAAAAATCGCAGGAAAGC
The DNA here is from genome assembly GCA_011037195.1 of Triatoma infestans. Taxonomy (NCBI): domain Eukaryota; kingdom Metazoa; phylum Arthropoda; class Insecta; order Hemiptera; family Reduviidae; genus Triatoma; species Triatoma infestans. The sequence continues at coordinate 176,769 of JAAEAF010013845.1, read as the reverse complement.
TAGTCTTCAGATTCCGTTTAATACAACCCCGCATCTAGCGGATTTGGTTCAAATCTAACAACCGCATATACGACTTACTGAATGTTTTTTTCTTCAATTTTTCGCTATTTTGTGGAAAACGTTTCTATGATTTTCTCTACACATTTTTCCAAAAAAAATCATTTTTGCGGTTTGTTCTGGGAAATCTGCAACGTTAAGCTTTCCTCAAAAGACCCACTTCAGTGCAATGTATAATTTTACCATCTATTATGTTAGTATACGCTAACATAATTGCTAGAATTGCAAGTTGTACGGAATTGCAAGTTGTACGGAATTGCAAGTTGACGTGCGAATGTACGGAATTGAATTTAAATTTGAAAATGTTTAAATTTGTTTGGAAGAACTGATTTTTAGCGGTTTGTTGAGAAATCTGTGACCCTGGATTTCAAATATTATTGGTTTTCTATGTTATTGGCGCTGCCTTGTGGGCTGCACTGTAATCACTGGAAATACTATCTGCCTTTATACTTGTATTAACTGAAGTACCAGAATGTCGTGTAATTGTTTCCGAGATTTTTTTTTTTTTTAATGCTTTTTATACTTAAATATGAAGTACATGTATCAAAAATTTCTACGTAAATTCAGAACGTCCGCCAATATTATAATATATATTTAGGTACTTTGTGTTGGAAAATAATTATTTTCTAAAATAAGTGTCCAGCTGAAAACTTCGCCATTTTAAGTTATGGCCAATATCTTAGGAATAAGGGTGTAACAGGGCATTGCCTTTTAAGGAATCATCTACATAATATGGGCTCTCTGCCGATCCACTCTGCAGGGAATGCGGCCATAAGGATGAGACACCGTTTCAACTTCTTGGAAAGTGCGTGCATTATGCTCGCAGACGATCCTGAAATTTGGCGCCTCAATCTGGTTCCATACGCGGGATCAGAAATTTCACTCGCCTCAGTCCTGGCGTTTTTAATGATACACGGCTGATGTGTGCACAATCGGCCTAGTAGTGGCCTAAGTGCTGAACCTCCCTGGAGGCCCCGAGTTCTAGATTAGATTCATATTAGAAAAGCAGAACAAAAAGAGGGAAAAATCACAGGAACATCAAACTTCATATTTTCAAAGGTTTTTCTGAAATCGAGAAAAATCTTTTTAGCATAAAATACCAGATAAAACTGAGAAAATACTCGAGTTTTCAATTTAGCCATTTCAATATATTTTGTTAATTATATCACTTATAATTAAGTAAAAAATATATTTTAAACATTCTTAGTTTAAGTTGTATTGTAATTTGAGAAATCTTGAAAGCCGTGTGGATGTATGTTTCATATTAGACCCTGTTTATCTGTTTAGTTACGGTGCGAAAATGGACCATCTGCAAGTGTTGGACAGCCTGCTGAAGAAGGACTACGACCGTCGGGCCACGCCCACCAATCATCTCAGTCAGTAAAACTTCATTTTTCGTTTTTGTATTATTATTTTGCGCTGGGAGGGTGCATCGATTTTTGAATCGTTAAGTGAACCATTTATATTATGACTGACACGTTCATGTCCACTTTATATTCATGATAGTTTAATACAATAGTTCTAATTGTATTAAATCTTTTCCGGTAAATTTAATCATTCTAGCAGTAAGATCTAATTATGATAGTATGGCGAGATATGGTGACATGATATAACAGAAAGAATGATTATACTTTCTATAGACATGTTCTCTCACCCGCTCATTACTTCCTACTGAAGTGGATCCTTCCTTTCAACAGAAATTAATAGTTGGCGAAAAAAGTGGGAAAAATCCGGTTTGAAAGCACGCATACGGCTTTCTCTAAATGTAATGAATAGTAATATGTATAGTAATTCTAAGTGATACGTTTTGTACAAAATTGAAACTTTTACTGAAATTCTAGTTGGTCTTAGGATTACAGTAAATATAAATAGTGGGTATTATACTTGTTGCTTTTTCGGGCACGCGTTTTACCTAAATTTGCCTGCAATTTATGACGGTGCCGTCTGTCAGCCTCAGAAAAACTTAAAGGCAATTTGAAAGTTAGGCGAAATACGTAGATTCTCTAAACAATCCTAAAATCAATTTTTCCGGAAAATGTTTGAAATAAAAGTGAAAGGTTCGTTGTCTGGCCAATCAGCGTTATCTGGCCAATCAGCGCTTCGATTTTTAAAGAAAATCTCAAAGTTGCACTTCCGGTTAACCAATTTTCTTCAAATTTGGATTTCAAACATTGCTTTTAATTTTTCCTAAACATTCTGTAGATGTTTTTCGGTTTTCATAACTGTTTGTTTTTCTCAAATGGCATCTAATAGAATAGCTTAATCCTCCAGTTTTCACCCACAAATCAATTTTGCTGGAAAAAGGTAGAAAATATTGAAAAGCCTCATCGTAAGGATACGATATGCAAAGATTAAAGAAAATCTGGGGGCAGGCTTTTTCAGCATATTGAAAATAACATTCTATAAAGGGACACTTCCGGTTGATGGATTTTTGACCATATCTTTGTGTTAGGTACGGTGGCTGATGGTGGCGCTACCCAACGGTAGAACAAAACATGTACTTCCGTAAAAAACTATATTTCAACAACTGATACTCTTGCCACACAACTGGCAATACAAAATTGAAATAGCTCGTTAATTTTTAAGCACCTGATTGAATTTGATATTTTCAATTCCTTGGATACTGTTTCGTTTTAAAGTGATAACCTTCTAATAAACATTCGTTTACAGTCATTTTGTGTACATTCGATTTTTGACCATATCTTTGTGTTAGGTACGGTGGCTGATGGTGGCGCTACCCAACGGTAGAACAAAACATGTACTTCCGTAAAAAACTATATTTCAACAACTGATACTCTTGCCACACAACTGGCAATACAAAATTGAAATAGCTCGTTAATTTTTAAGCACCTGATTGAATTTGATATTTTCAATTCCCTGGATACTGTTTCGTTTTAGAGTGATAACCTTCTAATAAACATTCGTTTACAGTCATTTTCTCGAAACTATGAGTTAAATTTTGTTTAAAACTAATGAAGCGTTTTGTGAAATAACAACTTACTTGAAATAAGTTTTTAACACAAATCCGAACACTGGATTATAGTAAAAATAATCTATATAAACTTTAACTTTTCTTTTATATTAGCGATAGCATATTTTAAACCAGTGTTGGATAATGAAGATGAAGTGTTGGCTGGTTTCCACAACAATTATTTCTATAAGCATAATTATCTACTTTTCCTCATCGGAGGCGATTTTAATGCTCGTGTTTCGTCATGTAACTTTTGTGATGATTGCATACTTTTATATTCCAATTTAGCCTCTAGTAGAACTAATAAAGATAAAATTTGTAATAAAAGAGGAACAGCATTGCTCAACTCAGTGGAGAGTAATTGTTTTCTACTATTGAATGGAAGAACTCCGAGCGACATTGATGGCAATTTTACCTATGTTCTTCTATCGGCTGTAGTACAATAGATTTGTTTTGGTGCGTTACTTCTCACTTAGATTCAATTCATGACTTTTTGGTCGAATAATTACCCTCTTTATCTGATCATTTTACGGTTAAAGTTTCTCTTATTTGTTCCTCATATTCTCACGATATTACTACTAATAAAGTGTTGAACCCTCAGTCTACAAGAGTACTACACCTATTACACCGTTTTAAATGGTCACTAGAGAAACAATTTCACTTTACTGACGCAATGTTAAACTGTTCCTTAATATCTACTAATTTCTATCTTATTTCTATTGATAACATTAATAATAATTTAGTCAATGCTATTAGTGAGATGGCCACAAATTTAGGTATGAATGTTCGCGTAAAATCAGCCCCGCGTAAGCCAAACTAGTGGTTTGATACTGAGTGTAAAGTAACCAAAAAGAAATTTAAGGACATTTTGAGAAAGGCAAGCGAATCATCTAATTTCGCGAATGAAGAAAGGCAAGCTTATATCACGTTCAAGAATATTTATAAACAACTCCTTAAACTTAGAAAGAAACGAAACGATTTTCTGATTCAAGCCCTGGCCTGTGTTAAGAATAGTACTGATTTCTGGAAAGCTGTTAGCGTTTTTAGATCAAGCAATACCCATAAGTCAGTCATTTCGCTAGATAAATCTATCTTTCCAGTACCTACAACTATTAACTTCTTACTTTGGCGTAGCTCACCCCTTACTTGACTCACAAATAACCCTTGGCGAACTAACTTCGGTTCTTTCGAAATCGGAATCTGGCAGAGCTGCAGGTTTGGACAGTATCTCCTACGATTTTTATAAAAATCTTCCGGGAAATTGGTTGTTGTATATTGTTTGCTTATTTAATAAAATTTTCGATTCAGAGACTCTTCCAGAACCGTGGACTAAAGTACTTTCCTTTATGCGGTATATGAAAAAAGATGATATCACTTCACCTAATAACTATAGAAGTATAGCTCTAGTAAACTGCCTTCTTAAGCTTTTTACTTCAATTTTGGCAGCGAGATTATCGTCCTGGGCAGACATATGTAATATTATTCCTGAATCGCAGTCCGGTTTTAGGTCATCTCGTGTTTGTAATGACAATTTATTTATTTTTAATAGCTTAATTAATCTTAAGCTACGCCAAAAAGGCAAATCACTATACGCATTAGTAGTAGATTTCCAACGAGCATTCGATAGTCTTAACCATAGTATCTTGTGGAGTAAATTATTTAAACTTGGGTTAGTCCGAAGATAATCCGTTTATTAATAGATCTTTACGAAAGAGCATCCTACAGGTAATATGCAATAATCAGTTATCTGAGAGTATCAGTATCAGTGAAGGCGTTCTCCAGGGGGAGACGCTCAGTCCTTTACTTTTCAATTTCTATATTTCTAATCTAGAAGAATATTTCAGAAACAAAAATAGGCATGGAATTCAATTACTAATCTTGCAACATTCTTCTTCTCTCTTACGCCGATGACTTGATCATCTTTGCTGAATCTTTTAGCGACGTTATAACTAAATTAAATGTTTTATCCGAATATTGCACTTTGAACAAACTAAAGGTTAATTGCAATAAGACAAAAGTCATTAAATTCATCAAAGGCAGGCCAAAAAAAGATCCGAATATTTATTTCAATAGCACAAAAATTGAAGCAGTAAAGGAATTAAATTAACTTGGTGTCATGTTTGCCTGCTTGGTGTAGTTCAGGTTTGTATCCGAGTGCCGTGAAAGCTGCTACTTCTAAAGGTAGGTAACTGTCGTGAACATACTAAGCAAATCAAATTCGAACTCCTTAGAGTCGCTAAAAAAATTAAATGAGTCAATCATTTTATCTTCTATGTGTTATGCAGTTCATATTTGGGCTCAGATATTCCGACATAATCGAATCTACCCACAGGTTTTTAAAAGATCTGTAACAGCTTTTATGATAAGGCTTAGTACGACATTCCTCACTAAAACTTCCTTCAAACTGGGTTTTGGGATTGCTTTCAGTGAAGGAAAATCGCTTTCCAAAACCATGTTTCCAAAGACTATTGTCTTTTTCCTCTGTTAGTTTAAAAAACAATTCCAAATATAACTGGGTATGTCAAGTTGTTTTACTTTTAAAAGAAATAAATGAAGAGAACATATTGAGCATTTCTGATCCACTAATATTGAAAATCACTATAAACCGAGTTTTGTCTTCTTACCAGCAACACCTCTATATATCTGATCTTGAAAAGTTGTCTAATTCCGAATATAATCCTTTATATAGGGACTATTTATTTTCTGTCCGAGAAGCCTGCCTCAATTCTAAAACTAATTATTACTTAAAGCGTTCGATTTTTCAAGATAGACTTTCAGGCAGGCATGTATTCAAATTTTCCGGTAAAGCTGGTAACACTTACTATTTGTATCCATCAAAATTATGTCCATTTTGTAAAAATATTGAAGAGGATTTTTATCATTTTTATTGTATTTGTCCTGTTTACAACATTTTTCGTTCTAAATTTATATCAAATCTTGTACTGTTTTCTACGTCAAGTTTCAGTTTTGTTTTTTCAGATGTTTTGCAAAATTCTGCCTATAATCTTTATATTTGTACATTATTTTGCTTTAAATTAAGATCATTTTTGTAACACTCAAGTTTGTTATTATTATTGTATATTTTTATACTATATTACCCGGTTGACTCATGAGTCATGACACTGGAAGAGAGAGGTTACTTCTTTTTTGCTCTGTGTTTAAGATCATTTTAAAGTGGTTAAATTTCGTCTAAAATTGCCTTTTTTTCTCCCGGGCGCTAAATTAATCCATGAAGAATATTTCTGAGTGGTAAATTTTGTGATAAGAAGTGCAACCTTTGCGATATTAGCGTTCAAAAGTTTTTAATTTTAATTTTATTAATTACAGAAAGTTTATTTCGCAGTGATTAGAAAGTGTAGTGGGGATAGAAGACGGTGAGATTTGGTGGGGACGGGTCTGGCCAGGTAATAGATAGACACGCCCACTAACTGCTATATTTGTTTTGAAATCTTATACTGCACTAGATAAGAGCAATTTTATGACTGAAAATAAAGATTTTGAAAGAGACGTAAAAAATAGGAGTTTAGAAGAATTTAAAATCTATAAGCGAAGACGCAGTAATAGCTCACCGGAAGAATTGAGTAAAAAAAGACAGATAAATTTATTTTTTTCGCACCAAAGTTTAGAAAAGATGAATATGGAGGAGTTATTAACTCAAATAAGTGAAATGATGGATAAAAAGTTATTACTGTTGCTATCTAAAGAGGATTTTACTAGATTTGAGAAGCAGTTGGAAGGTTTGGTAAATGAAAATTTAACTATGAAAAAGGAAATAAATGAGTTGAAAATACAAAATGATTATTTTAAAAATGTCATAGAAAATCTCACGATAACTAATAAAAGAAAGAATCTAGTGTTCGGAGGTATTGATAAGGTGGAAGACGTAGTGGAGGGTAAAGTAATTAAAGAAGTTTGTGCTAATGTGTTGGGCATACCAGAAGAGCTTAGTATGGATAGGGCCTTTAAGATAGGCCCAAAAACATATAAAAAAAGGCCTATTTTGGTGGAATTCTGCAAGGCTTCGGATGTGTTTAAAATATTAAGAAATACAAAACGTTTAAAAGGTACAGGAATTTGGGTGAATAAGGATTTGCCATTCACGGTTAGGAACAAGAAGAAGAAACTGTTGGAGGTGAAATATAAAGTAATAAAAATGCGTGCAGATGCGAAAATTAAAATGGGAGATAACTACATTACGTTTGAAAATAAAAAATTTTGTTGGCATGAAGAAAGAGGCTTAGTGTCTGAAGGTGAAGATGGATATGAACTGCTGAGAAGGATCGCTAATTTGGACCTGCGAGCTCCCAGTACCCCAGCCAACAAAGAGGCTTTTCCAAAAAAGTGATCTCGTTATGCCAAGAAATTAGATGTGGATCTTCCATGGTAAATAATGTGAGTAGTGATCAATTAATGTTAATTCTTAGTTACAATGTATGTGGCATTAAGAACAAAATACAAGATTTTAGTTTCATTTCGTTTATTAAAAGTTACGATATATTTTTGTTGTTTGAAACTCACATTGAAGAAAACGATTTCGGTCAAACAGAAAATTATTTTGGGGATTACAAATTGTGTTGGTTAAGTGCAAAAAGGGATTCAAAGTTTGGCCGTGCAAAAGGGGGTTGTTTGTATGGAATCAAAATAAATAGTGTATTTTATAAACTTTGTAAAATTTGTAAATTCGAGCGGAATTTATTTGTTGCATTGTACGTTTCCTGAATTACAGTTTTCTATTTTTACCTTCATATTTGAGTATTGGTAATTGGGTGGAGGAATTTGAAAGTTTAGTAAATACTCTGAATAACTACTCTGAGGAAGAAATTATATTGTTGGGAGATTATAATGTAAGAATAGGTGATAGTCAGTACATTCCTGAGGAGTTAATTACGTCGGAATTTCTGTTTTCACTTACAAGAAGTTCTAAAGATTTGGTTAAGAATCATAAAGGGGAACAATTTTTAGAACTTTGCGATTCTAATAATTTAATAGTACTGAATGGTAGAGCACCGGGGGACAGAGAGGGGAATTACACATTTGTTGGAGGGCCCGGAAGTTCAGTTAATGATTTCTGCTGTGTACACTTTGACTTATTAAAAATGATTAAAAACTTCAAAATATTAACTGAAATATTCTCGGATCATATGCCCTTAGAATTAACAATTAAATACCAAACGTTTGGGAAAAACGATATCATTCTCCCTCTCATTCCGAAGTTAATTTGGTCAAAAAATGATCAAAAATATTTTAAACGAAAGCTTGAAAAGTTAATAGAATGTAATCCTACTCCTCAGGATCCAAGAGAAATGGGGTGCTACTTTATAAACAATATTCGGGATGCGTCAAGCCTAGGTCGGAAAAACTACATTAGTAAAATGGGCACACCTACCAAACAGAAATGGTTTGATGGCGAATGCAGAAAATAAAAGAGGCGGGCATTTGCATTTCTGAATTTGTATAGAAATACACAGTCTTACTGGATAATAATAGCATAAATGAATATAAAATGTTATGTAGAAAAAAGAAGAAGTTATATCATTGTCAGATAGTAGATAAATTTAAAAGTGCTAGAGATGGTAAAGAATTTTGGGGTTTCTCCAAAAGTTGCTAAAAAAACGTAAATTTCTATTGGGAGTTGGAATAAAAAGTGCACAGTGGATTGAACATTTTAGAGAACTGCTTAACCCCCAGCTTCGTGCATCGCCAATTTTATACGCGCCAACCTTTAACGAAGTAGAAAGTTTAGATTGTGATTTTAAGTTAAATGAACTAATTTTTATTATAAATAAGTCTAAAAATGATAAAGCGCCAGGGCCAGATGGGGTGCCATATGAATTTTATAAAAATAGTAGCTTAAACTTCCAACTGGCTCTTTTAGATTATTTTAACTTCTTATACAGTACTGCTACCTTGCCTGACAGTTTTAGTAAGTCCATTATTTATCCCTTATATAAGAAAGGCAATATAAATGATTGCAGAAATTATAGGGGAATATCGTTTTTAAACTGTAAAGCCAAACTGTTTACGGGTATGTTACTAGATAGGCTCGATCAGTGGGTACAGGAGAAAGATGTCCTAAATGAATTTCAGGCGGGATTTAGAAAAGGGTATTCGGCGGTAGACAATATATTTAATCTATTAAATATAATTAAAATTGTTACTGCGGAAAGAAAGAAAAAAGTGTATTGTTTTTTCGTCGATTTCCGGTCCGCCTTTGATACCCAAGTAGGCAAGCTGTGTACTACAAGTTATATGCTTTGGGTGTGTCAAATAAATTTATAAATATTCTACAAGCGTTATTTTCAAACACCGAATCCTCAGTATGGATCAATGGTGGGCTGACGAACAGTTTTGAGACTAAGACGGGATTGACGCAAGATTGTTTGTTATCCCCTCTTCTTTTCTCACTATATCTTAATGATTTACATGATTTCCTTGGCGGCGGCGTACGTATCGGAGGAATAAATATTCGGTGTCTCTTATATGCCGATGATATTGTTTTAATTTCTATCGATCCCCACACCCTGCAATATATGATTAACCACCTGAGTGAATATTGCAGAAGATGGAACTTGTCTGTAAATTTAGACAAATCTAAAATAGTTATCTTTAGGAAAGGAGGGAAGTTGGCGAAGAGTGAAACTTGGAAAATTGACGAACAAAATATAGAGGTAGTGAGCCAATATAAGTACCTAGGTGTAATTTTAACCCCACAATTATCTTTAAAAAAACATTTCGAAGAAAAATTAAGTTCCTCGAAATTTGCAATTTTATCCACCTATTCAAATATAACAAAAAATAAAGAGATTCCGTTATCCGCAAAATTTCATATTTTCGAATCTGTAGTGCGCGCTGTAATTGGCTATGCTGCTCAGGTCTGGGGATCTACTTGGTATGATCAGGTGGAGAAAATTTATAAATTTTTTTAAAGAAATTGTTCATGCTTCCAAGTAACACACCAAATTACATACTGTATTTGGAGACCAACAGCGACCCGCTTTTTTGTACTATGTTTAATTTACATTATAATTATGTGCAAAAAGTACTACTGTTGCCTGATTCACGTCTCCCTCGTATTTTAGCTCAGGAAGTGATAAAAGAGAAACTGTTTTGGCATAAAGATTATCTAGACTTATGTAATAAACACGATTTAACTCAGTGCAATTACATTTCAGTAAATAATATAAGAGTATCTAATAATGAATTGATGCAAAAAATAAAAACAGAATTTAGAGATAATCTGTTGCGAAAAGCAAATAGTGCGAAATATCACTGCATTTATAAAGAATTAATGTTGGATTTAGGGGAGAAAAGCTATATAAATGATAAAAATAGTTTGAACTTTATAAATGTAATAATGAAGCTGAGAGGTGCACTGTTTAACTTAAATTTTAGTGTAAATAGGGATGAAAATAGGCATTATTGTTCTCTTTGTAATCTTGGAGTGATCGAAGATATTATTCACTTCATTGGAGAATGTCCGATCCTACAGGAGTTTAGATTACAGTTTTTGGGGAAGAGAAAACTAGAGAAATGTGAGGTCATACTTTATTTGAATGGCTTTGATTGGGGCAAGTTGTATAAGTATACAGTAATAGCTTGGAATTACAGACAGTTTTTAATAGATCACTTCAATTTTTAAAGCTGAAATAATATGTATAATATTAAATTATAATATAAATTGTATAATAATAAATAATAGTTTAGTTGTATGTTACATAAACAGAGTCAACTTGGCAGACGGACTAAGTCCATGCCTAAAATGTGTTTTGACTTCTATAAAAGAATGTTTGGTTATTTAATTTAAATTCTCTGTAGAAGATGTTTTGTTTGTTTGTATTTTCTGGAATAAACACAATTATTATTATTATTATTATTATTATTATATTATTATTATTATACTATATTACCAGACTCCTTTGTATGGGGCAAGGCCCCGATGGCAAATAAATTAAAAAAAAGAAAAAAAGAAAGAAGTTTTTATTAAGAAATAAAACAATGTAATATTGTTTGTTTGTATGTTAACGCGCCAAGCCAGAATATGATGGCCTAACGCCATGCATTTATATTAGCATATAAACTTTGTCCTGACATTAACATAAAGTTTATTATATATACACTCTATTATAATAAAGAAAACAGAAAACAATTCCGAATATTTTAATAACGTGCAGTTTATGTAGATTATTTTATGAATAAAACAAAAGATTAATTTTGAATACGTTAAATTCCTCTTAACACAGTTTTGAGATGCGATCGTGTGCAGATTTTTGAAAATGGAAATATATTTTGAGATCACGTTTTTTAAAATGGTAAGTAACCTTACACTGATAGGTTATGTTCGGTTTTGCTTCACAAACTGTTAAGCGAAGTAGAAGAAGACCATTGCTGCATGGCTACAGGGAAAATTCCCTGCACTCCTTCTTATCTTCACAAAAATATCCTACAATCCAAACAACCGAAATCTATGTCAGTATCTACGTTATAGTAAGACGGTTGGTGTGACCTACTGGACTCTGCTTGCAATTACCGCCGCATTAGAGCCGTACAATAGTGCTGTCTCCACTAATGAGGCTGTCGCTTCATTCATTATAATAAATTAACAACCAAGATACATTGCAGACATCCTTTGTGCAATTAAATACCCTAAAGCAGTTATTTATAATTGGCCATTAATATTGATTAGTTAATTATTGCGACTAACATTCTCTCTCTCTCTCTCTCTCATACTCTCTTCCTTTCTATCAATGTCTCTCCAAAATATGATGCTGCTTTAAGTAAGTAGACTGAAAAACTCTCTTTAAAAAAAAAACAATCTGTTCTGAAAATGATTTGTGATCCAGCTGAGGGCGCACTACCCCACACAATCTTACAGCAATTTATTACAATTCTAATTGATCAATTTTCTTTAATTATGCAATATTTACTAAATTTGGTGTAGGACTTGCACATCGCATACTATAAATAAAGGTATCAGGAATAGTACCTGTTTTCCTAAATATGGATACTTGGAACAAGGTATTGCCCGTCTTTTTGTGTTTTTTTTCTTTCTGTTTGCATCAGCTTCGCCATAAGCCATTATAATGTTACACATTATTCCTTTACAATTTGGCATGTTAGACGAAACCTCCCCAGAACTTATTCCTCGAGCATATTGCGATAAACTAACAAGATTAAGTAAACTCCCAATTCCGGTTAACGGATTTTGACATTTCAGGCCGCATTCGCCTACATCCCTAGTAAACAGAATATCAAGTTTGAACTTCCTGAGCTTTTTCGTTTTTATTAAAGATATTATTGTGTTCTCATAAATATAAAAAAACATACAAACATCAGTTATTGAAAACTTAATGCTTCAATTTACAGACATAATATACACCTCACTTAATATTATAATATATAAAATGAAACAAGGATATCTGAACAAGGACGAGCTGCACAGTAAATTTGTAACGAACAGTTGCCAGCTATAACAAGACAAATAATAAAATATCTGGCAAGTACAAACACTCATGATGATCTGAATTTTCTTATAAGAATTTTCTTCAGACATATGGGTCAAGTATAAATAAAATTATATATTTTTGTATATAAAAAGGAAATTCCCCTTACAGAATATTTGAAATTTATATTGCCTTGGCGACAGTACAATTGGAAAACAAAGTGGAAATTTCTACCATTTCTGTATTGAATATAAATGTTTGTATTAGTAAAAAGGGGAAATATCGAAACAAAAATATAAAGGAACAATACAAATTGTAGGGAATTGCAGCATTTTATTGGGTTACACTAGGTGAGGGCTTGTAGCGCTGTCTACAAGTGAGAGCCGAACTATCGGCTGCCTGGAATTTGCCCAGCTTGAGTACTCGTACAGCTTGATCCTTGAGTTACGCCATTCCTCACCACCCATATTGTACACACAGTCTAATTCTCAGCGCTGGCTTTGCTTACATATTTTTGTGAGTATTCTTCGCTAAATCCCTAGATTTGACTTCTTATCTATACATTCGGCTTTAATATCGGATAAACTTGAGAAATGAACTTGTCTTCCTTTCACTATTACTGTTCTCCTCACAGTCTTCATCCGGTAGTCTTTCGCATATACATTTCACTTACACTTCTCTATAAACTTTAGCTACATTTGAGCTAGACTAAACTCTCTCAGTATTAGAACTAGAGTTTGCGTGGATAGGTAAGGAAACAGCTATTCATCTTAAAACAGATAGTTCATTTGATTGATGAGAGTGACAGCCTAAGATGATTGCTCGGAAAAGACTGGATGTCCAGAAGATCTTAAGGTTTGTAAGGACTGCTGTGCATTTAAGGTGTATGAGGTTCGTTATTTAGACACGCTGGTTGCTGCTGATGTTTTCTTCTTTCTTAGTTCTACCATCCCACAGGGTTACTGGAGAATGCAGTTTTGGTTCCCCTCAATTGATAAACCCTCAATATTGATTTACCGACTTGTTTTTTTTGTTTTCTTGGGAACTGCGCTTATGGTTCTCTTTAAACTTGGTTTACTAATTACTGGGGCCTACAACTTGGTTTACTAATTACTGGGGCCTACAACTTGGTTTACTAATTACTGGGGCCTACAACTTGGTTTACTAATTACTGGGGCCTCAACTTGGTTTACTAATTACTGTGGCCTACAACTTGGTTTACTAATTACTGTGGCCTACAACTTGGTTTACTAATTACTGGGGCCTACAACTTGGTTTACTAATTATGGGGCCTACAACTTGGCTTACTAATTACTGGGGCCTACAACTTGGTTTACTAATTACTGGGGCCTACAACTTTGTTTACTAATTACTGGGGCCTAATTACTGGATTAGAAGGATAAGACCTCGTGATCTCCGAATATGGGATTCTCCAAGCGGCTGGCTGGTTGGGACGATGCTGCAGTGATTGTGGTTGCTGCTGTGGTTTTGTTTGTTGTTTTGGTTGTGGCTGTATCTGTTGTTGAGGACGCTGGCGAGCTGGCTGCGGGAGTGAAGGAAAATCTCTTTCTGCAGTTAGTTGAGGGGGCTGAGAACGAGCGTTTGAGGCTGATAACTGACCTCGGGCCACCTCTCTTTCATGACGAAACCTTTGTAGATTTTTGTGAACTTCACAGCCACGAAAGCTAGATGAGTGAGGGCCAGAGCAGAGAGCGCATGTGGGAAGTGTGTCAGGTGGTTTGGTGCACTTTCCCAGATATGAGGCCCTGCACATTTAACGCATCTCGGCGCAAGGGGGTAGTACGCCCGCGTGTGCCCATATAGTTGGCATCTCTTGCACTGAGTTATTTCTTTAGTTCTATAGGGTTCTTCTACCCTTACTACAGTGTTTAGAAGTTTAGTGAGATTGAATATAGCTTGTTATTATCTGGCTCCAAGTCAACGTAAAATAGAGGTAATGGATTTTTTTCGACGGGATGATGAATATTCATAACATTTCTTACGTTGAAACCTTTTCGTTGCAATACTTCTTTTATCTCTTCTGGAGGTACCGTGTGATGTAGGTGACGAAGAACCACTCTGAATGCCTTATTTTTTTTTAGCTGATAAGTATGATATTCAATTTTTTTATCATTTAAGTAATGGACTACAGTCCTAGATGCGTCTATTGTCTTAGTTGATAGCAATATGTTTTCTAACCGTGATTTACACGAATAATTGTTATTTCCAATTAAATTACTACCGTCGTTATTGAAACCTATGAAATTGCTGATTTTATAGACATATATAGGGGGTGGCTTATGATCAGTAGTTGAATCGCTAACCTCAGGTAATACGCTAAATTTATTGTTGGATGCGAAAACCGACACATACTGTACATTTTGTGGCTGTTGTTGATGTTGTTTTTGTGACTGTTGTTGATGATGTTGTTTTTGCGCCTGCTGTTGTTGCTGAAATTCAGTTATTGGTCCTTATGAGAAGTGGAGGCCTGAGATAGGTTTATACTTCTCTGGCGAGTTAATGGTGGAGAAGAGACAAGAGCACTTTTCTTGCCTCGCTTTTTTAATTTACCTTTTTTAGGAGATAGGCTGGCCATCTCCGAAGATCTTTTTGTTTCATTTACTGAGGACGTAGTCGATTCGTCCCCTGAGGTAGAAGCTCCCCCCATATCGGTTTCGCTTAAACCCATGGCTTAAGCTAGCCGAGGGGTAATATATGTTGTTTTAATAAATGTCCTCTAAAATTAATAGTAACTATCTTTACTAAATATCTTTACCAAATAATTAAAAGTAAAATTGAATATATATTACAAATTGATACTGGAGAAAAAGGAAGTTGTATTTAAAACCAGAAAAAAAAATAATAATAAAAGATAAGAAATAAGCTAACAATACAAAAAAGAAAAAAAAAAAAAAATCCAATTTCTAAACTATTTCTCTCTCTCTCAACGCAAAACAAAAAACTAAATAATTTTAGTAAAATAAAAATAAAAGAGTGAAAGAATTTTCTAATAATTTGTGAATTTAGTTGAACAATAGAACTATGTACAACATAACAAGAGAACTTTAAAATGTAATCAGTGAGTACACGTGCGTATGTGTGGTTTCTAAAGGGTGGGAATTAATGTTACTGTTTTCCAACACTAGAGTGCACTTAAAGTATATTTACCCAACTGTCGTACTTATAGTTTTCTTAATATTAGCCAGGAAAATAAGTAATGTTTAAAAAATCTTCATATAGCACTAGGAATTACCATAACTTAAACACAGTACACAAATTTTATAAGATTCAACCACATATAAACTACTATTCTCTTTCGAACACAGAGCGATGTGAACACCTCGAGTGTCCGTGCGAGACTTAGCGACCATTAAATATATAATATAGAATACGTTTTAATTTAACAAATAATTTTTCCAGATTATTAAGTTGATCAAATAAATATTTTTTGATAAAAAAAGAAGAAAACTATTGCGTTTAATGAAGTAGGCCGGATGATAATTTTAATACTAAATTAAGGGAGTGTTAAACTGTTAAATTTTAATAAAGGTTTTTGGCAACTCGCCCCGCCGGAATAAATAATTTAAAATTAATTGATTCCTTTTAGTTTCAGATTCATGGATTAATTAATTAATGTGTAGGAAGTTGACTAAGTAAAGTATAACTTTGAACTTTGATGGGAGGCGACTTTGATGTTGAGAAAGTGCGCACTACACAGTTCAAGTTTTTGTGTAAATTGATTATCTTGTATGATATACGAAGCTATTTATTTTCATTTCAACAGCATTATATCCACCTAGTTACTGAAATTTTATTAGTGAAATTATTATTTTGTTTGGTTTTGTTTTTTCTTTCTCTTCCCTACAGTGAGTTCGCATTACGTTCTCTCCGGAAATTCATGTACAATCTCTGCGTGAGCAAGAGGGGAAAGAAAGGGCGAAGGAGGCTCAACTTAATATTCCGTTTAGCAATCACCACCACACTTGACACCAAGGTTTCGATTAATATACACCAACCGGAAAGGCAACTTTGCTAAATAGTTTTTTAGTTGTTTTCTATCGCTTTCAAAAACAGACCAACGATTTTCTTTAAACTTCGTATACTATATACTTACATACAGAGCGGGCTGAAGGAAGTGCTAGGCCCTACGCAACAGTTCTGTGTGGGGCCCTCTGAAAATGAATATATATTATTAATAACTATTAATTTTAATTTTAAACAATACTTTTCTTAATTATATCATTAACTTTCTTAGTGATTAATGATTTTATTATTAAACATTAATTATTATTATTATTGTTATTTAATATGCATATTAAGTAACATGTACATATATATATATATATACAAATTACGCACTCATCACTTTTGCTTGTTGTACATTGTATACAGTCGCAAAATAAATTAATAAATTAAAAAAAAAAAAAAAAAAGATACATTCCGATTATAATATTTGGCTCTAGTAACTTTTGCCTTTTCATTATTTTGCTTCGCTGAAGCGCGTACCTCTTTAATTTTATTGTACAATGTCCTTGTGTGGATATTAAAATTATCGAGGTCACGTGATGGGAAGTTTACTAGCCAAGGAAATTTGAACTTACTCCCAAATATGAGTTCATGAGGCGAATAGCCTGTCGAGGTATTTGGACTTGAATCGTGTGCAGCTTTTATAACTGGTAGATATCTGTACCACTGGTTCTGTGAGCAGTGGGAGATACTACGAGCTATCGTTTTATGGATAAGTTCCAATTTGCCATTGAAAGCAGGATGGTAGGAAGTAGTGTTAACTTTTCGGATTTTCCATGGGGTGCAGATCTGAAGTATTATGGTAGAAATGAAATTGGTACCTAAATGTGATAGTAGGTACTTGGGGGTGCCATAACGAGTAAAAATTTCATTTACAAGTGTCCGCGCAATATTTTCAGCATTTTGATTTGTCATGGGAAACATCTTGAGAAAGCGCGAGTACTGGCAGATAATGATAAGGATGTATTTGTATTCCTCACCTGTGTCTGGATTAGTGGAAACTTCCATGGGACCGACTACATCTATAGATAATGCCTGAAATACGTTCGTTGACTCCTGAAAATCACCCAAGGGAGGTTTGTGAGGAGTATGCGACTTACTAGTAGCGCAACTATGACATGTTTGTACATAGTTTTGCACATCAGCAGAAATATTTGGCCAAGTAAAGAACATTTTTATTCTGTCATATATTTTATGAATACCATAGTGCCCAGAGAGAGGATTGTCATGAAATAACCTCATGATGGTGTCACGAGTAGAATTAGGCATAAGCGTACAGCTGTCAATAGTATGCACTATTAAACCCTGTTGGTCTAAGGAATAGTGGGGTATTTGAAGTAACTTCCGAGATTCAGCATCATTACTTTGAAGTTCTAGGACTTCCAGGAGGTCTTTCGTTTGAATGCAGCTTATGTATCGACTAAGTGCATCCGCATGTGCAATATTCTTGCCGGAACGATGCTCTATATAAAAATCAAATTCTGCCAGTTTCATGCTCCAAAGGAAGAGCTTGTTGTGGCTATCTTTGATGTTGTTGAGCCATTTGAGGGCTGCGTGGTCTGTAACTACCTTAAATCTGTAGCCATACAAGATATATCTATAGGTTTTACACCCAAAGACGATGGCTAACAATTCACGTTTGGTAATACAGTATTTGGATTCTGCTTCATTAAGCACACGTGAAGCAAACGCTATGGGCCTTTCATCGCCGTTAATATTTTGGCTTGAAATTGCGGAAATACCTATATTACTTGCATCAGTGTAAGGATGATTTCATGCTCGTAATTTGGATAGGCTAGGTCAGTGGAGACATTAAGGTGGATTTGAGAGCTTGAAAAGTGTCTTGACGCTCTTGTGTCCACTGCAAATTTACACATTTCTTTGTAAGGTCCCAATATTAGTCATTTGCTGTTGGAGTACTATAGGGGTTTTTTCCTTTCTAAATCTAGCTAGAAGTCTTTCAGAAATTAGAGGATAGTTATAATTGTACCCTGGCGTCGTAATTCGGCTTTCTGGGTGTCATAAAATATTTTTGCAGAACCTGAGAGTCTAAGTGCTAGAATTTTTAATTTTGCAGCTTCGTCCTAGCCAGAAAAGCTAGCGCAATGGCTAATTTGGTCCAGAAATCTGACACACTGGCTGTGTTTTCGCCATCGAATGTGGGCAAACTATTTATCAATTGCAAATTTCTGGCAGGTTGATTGTTAGGGGTAGCTGGAGGATTGGCTAATTGCTGCTGAGCAAGTAGGTATTCAACAGCAGCGTCGGTGCCCATATCTTGTCCATTAATCTTGTACATTTTGGAAACAAGAGAATTACCTTGGGAAAGATTATATTATTCAAGGCGCCCGCGTAACTGATTTATGTTGCCCTTTTGATAGAGTTTATGGTACCTTAATATTTTTACAATTTGCGATCTATTAAGAGCACTCATAAATTCAAAATTCACAAGGAATTAGGGTATAGTGGTTCAAATACAAATTTTAAAAATGAAATTCAATAAAAAATTCAATTATGGAAAATATTTCCGCTGAGAAAATAATTGGAAAACGCAATAAAATTATCTGATGGATAATTTTTTTTTTAATTAGTTAATTGAAAATTTTACGTACTTGTTAATTTGTGGTTTCTGGTGGATAAAATCCAAACAGCTGGCACCAATGTAATGTAGTTGATGATGGAGTATTGATTATGTAGTAGTAGTAGTAGCTTGTTGTGGGTGAGCGGTTTTGTAAAGGGCTTGTGTGTATGTTCAAAGAGACGAGAAGTAATAAGAAATAGAGAATAGTAAGTAGTCACCGCTGTTAACAATAAATATATTCTCTTAAATTAACAATTACAAGTTACTTGCAATGAATGTAAGAAGCTTATTTTTTTTTTAATTTAGCGACCAAACCTCTGAGGATTACAGACAAGTAGCTGCTACGACTGAAAGAAATAACTTATTTTTGCTTCCCAAGTAGTAGATTTACCTCTAACGAGAATCTCTTTCACTCTGCCCATCGATCTAATCCCTTTACTAATCTATTGTTTAATATGGACGTATACAACTTGCTACAACTGTTTGTAAGGGCAATCCCTCTGTAATTATTACGGTCCAAACAGTCACCTTTTTAATTTAGCGGCCAAACCTCTGAGGAGTACAGACAAGTAGCTGCTACGACTGAAAGAAATAACTTATTTTTGCTTCCCAAGCAGTAGATTTACCTCTAACGAGAATCTCTTTCACTCTGCCCATCGATCTAATCCCTTTACCAATAAAGTAATCAGCGGCCAATCTAAATTTTCCACTATAGCTGAAGGGCACTCCCAAGTATTTGAAGTTATTTACATATTCTACAACCTCATTTCCCAGGATCACGGGTAATACTTTCTTGGAGCGAAGGGAGGGCCGAAAACAACTATTTTGGTTTTTCTTACGTTGGTCTCCAGAAAATTTAGCTTGCAATAATCCAACAGTACATTCAATTTCCTTTGTAGGTCTGTTCGCGAATCTGCAAAGATGACGATGACATCTGCAAATAGTAAGCAAAGAACATCTTCCATCGAATCAATTCTAACCCCGAAAGATCCATTCCTTCTGAAGTTTATGACAAAGTCAGAGTGATACAAAATGAACAGGAGAGGGGATAATATTTCTCCTTGAAGGACTCCTTTTGGGATGCCTATTGGAAAATCAATTATATTATTATTAATTTTTAACTTGAATGCTGATTTGTTGTAGAGATTTCTTACAATACGTACCAATTTACTACTTATACCTAAATCATGCAATTTCTGCCAAAGCAGTGCATGGTTCACATTGTCAAATGCTTTTCGAAAATCTACAAACAAAGCATAAAAATATTTCTTTTTTATCTGCGTATAAATTGTAACTAAACTACTAAGAACAAAAAGGTTATTCACACATGATCTGCCGCTTCTGAATCTGCATTGTTCCTCTGGGGTAATTTTATTCAATGCGCACCATTCTATTAATCTATTAATTTATTGTTAACAATAAATATATTCTCTTAAAATAATAACTACAAGTTACTTGCGATGAACGTAAAATGCCTATTAATTATGGAAACTAGCTAGATTGATTTAACTCAAATATTTTAACTTATGACTGGCACTGATGTTGACTGGTAGAATGTCTAATTCATACTGTCTCAGTGGCGGCTCCTGACTTGGATGTGTGGGGGTTCAATATATTTTTTTTTTTAATTACTTACATTATCTATCATTATTAGTATCTTGGCTAGATAGAAATCATGAAGTAAGCCAGGAGCCAGGTAAGAACTTACGTCCCTCCCCTACAATTATGTTAAATTAACAATAAATCTGTCACTGTGCACCCAGAGAAGAACTGTGAGAAAAAGAGTTAGTTACCGTTAGAGTTTGAAAATTAGTGGTTAACTTAACGGAAATTTGTATTATCTAAATATATCTAAATAAAGTGTTTCGGTTGAAAGCAAATGTCAATGAGTTAACATCGGTTCTTTGGTGGGTCATATATCTTAGTGATGTTTTAAGTACCAAATACCAATACTAACATCAAATTTTATGGTTTTGCACACCACCTGTAGTCACATCTTTAAACCGATATGTTTACATTTGTTTGCAAATAATTGACACTGTTAATAAACAAACTGAATGCAAATACATGAACTTATCAACGTACAAGGAGGTACCATAGCAGGCGCGTTACTCTCAATTGTAATGCCGGAGAGTTCGCCTGGAGCCATATAACGGCCAAACAATCTATAACAAAAACATATTAATTTATCAAAACTTTTTTTATTTTTATAAGAAATTAAAATTTTCCTTAATACCTGTTTTAAATATGTTACTTATAATAAATTTAACAGTAGCTTTAACAGAAAATATTTAAATCTTTATAATTGACTAGCAGAAAAATTGACTAGTTTAAAGTGTTTAAACAATTATTCTGATACAGTTTTATACATTAAATCTGTCCTTCTGTCCTTCTTTACGGCAAAATAATCAATTACTTGTTCATTAAAGATATTAATATTTTTATCAATTCTTTTTCAATTGACATCATAGCTAAAGCATTTAAACGATCTACTGTAAGTGTACTACGAAGAAACGTTTTAATTCTTTTAGGAGTAGAAAAATTGCGTTCAGCTTCAGCGGTTGACGTGGGGATAGTGATTAATAATATAAGCAGTTGGCATATTTCACTTAACTGATTTTTTAAACTATTTTCTATAAAAAAAAATTAACAATGAGACAGCACCGTCGACCCCTTTCAGATCTTGGCGCATGTAAAGAACTTGAAGTTCTGTCTTTAATTTATTTATGTTGAAAAATGGGTATGAATCACAAACAGTTTTGAAAAGATCATTAGGAAATCGAATTTGATAAGTGGAAAATTTTGAGGATCCAAAAGTTTTAAAATTAGCAAATGGGTAGAAAATTGAAATCAGTCAGTCATTTGACTAATAACATTATCACAAATTTCTTTTGCAGTGTGGTGGAATCAATTGTCGTGATTCCTGAGGTATGAAGTTAGATGTCTTGAAGAAGGATTTATTAGGCGGAAGTTAGTTTAGAGAGTTATTGCTTGAATTACTAACACTGAATTTATAAAAATAGACTATATTTTTACAATAATTTAAATGTGAGAAATGGTAACTATTAACATGAAATAATTAGAAATAAATAGGAGATAAACAACAAATAATTTAAAATGATTAAAATAAATAAACTAATATGCACAACTATGAAAATAATTATAAGTTTAACCTTGTATAGGGACGCGCTCTCGTACTGTAATGATATATACTGATAGACTGAAGCTACAGTGATATAATGATAATACTGGTGATACTGATGATACTGTAGCTACTGATATAATGATCTAATAATCCCCTCCTCCAGTGGAGCGAAGTTTATATTAGTCTTACTCACACACTGTCAAGTGTGTAAGTAAGTACTCATACTAAGACATCTCTCGTAGCGTTCGACCTTGGTTAGTTCGGTGACCAGTGATTTAGGTCAGTGGCCAGCTTTATCCGTGCTTGTCTTTGATGGAATGTATTGACTCTTGTATTGAAAAGGGTTTTTGTTTAGCCGCAGCCCTTGTCTTGAAGACAGCGGCCGGCTGGGCCACTAGTTATAAATTATCCTTTCTTCCTGCTATCCTTTGTGAAGATGGCGGCTGGCTGGAGCCACATTGACATTGCTATGACCCTGATATGTCATTACATCATCCCCTCCCCGGTGAAAAATTTTTTCAGCATGAAAAAATTTGTTGCGGGGGCGGATGCTGAAGTCGCATCTTCGTAGATTTACGTCGTTGTACGAGCGTGCTCTATTTTCTTTTTTTAAATTTAAGTTAGTTAGGTGCATTTTAGTTGAATTATGTTACAATTTATGAATTATTTATACCGGTTAATTTTATATACATAGTTTAAAAATCAAGGTTTGATAAGATTGCAATTTTGTAACTTTTGACAATAAATTGAAAATTTGACAATGATGTGATTGAATTTAACGATGGAAAAATTGATAATGATACTAATTATATACAATTAAAAGTATTACAAGGTTAACAACTTATGATGTTTGGTTAAATACAATTAAGATATATGATATTTGTTTGATTATCGATAAAATTAAAATTTAACATGCGAATGTTAATAACATAGAAGATGAAATATAACGTAATATACAATTATAGGTTTAAAGAGTAAAAAAAAATTACATGTAAATGTTATAGAAAATGAATTATAAATGTTGATAAAATCAAAAAATTAATATGTAAATGTTACTGAAAAGATAACATAATAAATGAAATTATAAAAGAAACGTATTATACAAATATCAATTGAAAATATTAACATAGAAAATGAATTATATCAGTTGATAAAATCAAAAAATTAATATGTAAATGTTACTGCAAGGATAACATAATAAATGAAATTATAAGGTAAACGTAACACACAGATGTTAGTGAAATTAATAGAATTTGATATACAACGTTATTATTTATAAGAAATGTAAAATGTGCACCCTTATTCTTAAAATTTTATATATTTATATTTTTTTTTAGATCGAATCGATTAATTTTTGATAATTTGCCCTTGATTTATCCAATGCATACTGCGAGCAAGGGAGAAGGAAAAGCGCTTCGGGATAAGCTGTTGAGCTCAATGATAGGTTTCTCGAGATTCGTCGATTAGTCTTAGACTAAATCTTAACTTAATTTACATGTCGACTATATAAAATCTATATATATATATATAGCTATATGCTGTATACGTGTGAAAAAAATGGCATGTTATAGGGGGACATGGGTTTGTCGTATTTGGTACGTCGTATTCGGTATGTCGTATTTGGTACGTCGTATTTGGTACACTAGTGATTTTTTTTTTTTGTAGTTAATGAGCTCGTTGGTAGGTAAATACCCGTTGCCGTGGCGAAATGCTGATAGTACATGTACAAATAAATTTTTAAGTTAATATTGAATCACAATATACATTTAAGGGAATGACCTGTAAGGAAAGGTAGAATAAGTATATAGATAAATAAAATAATATACCTGAAAGGGATTAGTTACTTACGATTGGGGGTTTATTAGTGACGCCTAAGTGTCATGTCCACGTGTTACGTCTTTTGTTTCGCAGTAGATTGGTGAAAGGTGTATTGTTGGTTGATAGTGTGGTACTTCCGTCTCAAATGTGCTATTGTTGAGTTTACCTGCTTATTGGTATTATTCTACTGAACAAAGAAGCAATTTTTGTTAAATTTTTGAATATAACAATAAGGAGATAATTCTAAATAGGTTGTTTTTATTGTGACTATTTGTAGTAGTCACCTGTAAGAAAAGGATGTATTATTTAGTACCTGAAATGTAAACAATTTTTAGTACAATTGGCGGTAAAAGAAAATAGTCATTAGTAAAATTGGCGGTAAATGAAAATAATTATTATTACTATTGGCTGTCTGTATAGCCGAATTTATGTTTGTATGTGTGTGTATGTGAGTATTGTGAGTGTTGTGTAACTTCCTGGACTAAGGTTGGTTTCTAAACCTTTCTCAGCACCTGATGTGGTGTTTGGCACCGGATGTGGTGTTTGGTTGACCAATCTCTCCCAACGTGTTTGTGAGTAAGATTGAACCTCTCCCAACACCGGAAGTGCTGTTTGTGAGTGAGGTTGGTTGATGAACCTTTCCCAACTCCGGAAGTGGTGTTTGTGTGAGAGTGTTTATGTTTGTTTGTTACAGTTATAAGAAAAATTACTTGAAGTTCACGTATATTATACATAGAATCGATGCATGTCTTAAAAAAAGTAAGAAAATATGTGATACGATTTTGCCTTATATAAGCTTTAAATTTACTGTACGTAAAACTTGCGACAAGGATTGCATTAGAGAAAAAGCGATATAATTAATTATGCTTTAACTTTAAATTATGCATGAAGGAAGAACTTCTCCAAAATTAAGCGTAAAACTTGCGACTCAACTGTCTAATCTCCAATTTTAAGGAAATAACGTCAATCAAATACAAAAATTTACGGATTTCATTAGTAATCACTTTTCGAACTTAATGACTACAAATTAGGCATGACCGGTTTAGCCACTAATGGATAGGATAAGCTGTAGTGTTCACGTTATGTGGGTCATGTTGCTGCTGTGAGATAGGAGGTGCAGGTTTTACAGGTGTGTTGCAATGTATTAATTTTTTTTTTTGTAGTAAATTGTCTTGCGAAATGAATGCCGGGGTAATTGCCGTAGTTGTGGTCTGTAGAAACGCCTGTGACTGCCGGAAATTTAGCCGTTTTCTGGCTTGATAAGAAAACAATCGCGAGCAGTATGGCCGTATTTATTGCAATACTGGCAGGTTGGTCTGTCACTCGTATTAAATTTGTTTGTCGCCCTTGTCACTTCCGAATACGTTCTGCGCGAATTGTGAGATTGAGGTGTATGTGTGGGTTGGTGTTGGTTTGTGTGGTTGGTACTACGCCTTTGAAAATTATTAAATTTATTGGCTTGCGGCGAGTACTTGCCGAAGTTTGTACGCGTTTTTGTTTTTGGGGCCGTGCAATGCCTGTCGAAATGAGGCCCTGAGCAATGTCGACATGGACGATTTTTAACTACGTTAAATACAGGGGGTTTATTTTTTTGAGTGCATTCTGAGTGAAAATGCATACTCCCACAATATTTGCATGGCGATAGCGGTAGGTTATTTTGTTTGGCCACCGGTTTAATTAATTTGGGTTTCGGCGTTATTGCAAACACTGACGGAGCAGAGTCTGCAGCCTTTATTTCTCTCAGTGCCGTGGTATATTCTAGAGCACTGTCTAAGGTTTCAGGAAGTTTAGTGCGAACTTCGTTCCTTAGGTTTTGAAGGAAGTCTAATGAATGTGTCAGTGGTAATTTTATTTAACACTGTCTGTAATGTTAGCTTGGGATTAGCTTCGGCCTTGTCTAAAATTAGAGCGTGCAGGTGACGGAGTTTGTCGGCGATTTTTTCTACCGAGCCGTCTGGGGAAGCCTGCATGTTAGTGATTTGCCGTAACAGAACGAGCGGCGTTTGCTCTGTGTGGTACCGGTTGAGCAGCAGTTTGGATATGGTTTTAAAATCAACTACCTTACCTTCTCGTAATAGTAGATTTTTGGGTGTTGTAGAAGGTTTTGGCGGTAACGGAAATTTTGAATTCAACCACATCTAATGTGGTATCGTCGTCCCATCGTGATAATCTAGCAAAGCGTTGTACCTGTTCTAGAAACGTTCCATATTCGTGTTCTGTTCTCCGTCAAAACTCGGAATCTGGTTTAAAAGGGTCAGACTGGCAATAATGGACGTTTTATCTTGGGCCGGGGGAGCAGTGCAGACCTTTCCCTTTCACCCAAGAGCCTCTTCTAGAGACATCTGCATACCATTGAGATTGTATGTAGTCATGTTATTTAATTGAATATCCGAAACCTTAACGGGACTTGCACGAGTTTTCCTAGATCCCCTAATTTTCATAAATTCACCAACAATAGTTCAATTTAATTGAACGTATATGAACACAGTAAAAAATTATTAAATAAATAAAAAAAAATATGTATAAAAATTTGACTTACTCAGAAGGACTACTGGAATCGCTGTTCGGATCCTAGTCGCTGCCACCAGATGTAGTGGAATCAATTGTCGTGATTCCTGAGGTATGAAGTTAGATGTCTTGAAGAAGGATTTATTAGGCGGAAGTTAGTTTGCGGAAGAATGTTATTGCTTGAATTACTAACACTGAATTTATAAAAATAGAATATATTTTAACAATAATTTGAATGTGCCTAATGGTAACTACAATTAATATGATTTGATAAAAGTAAATAAATAATTTTAAGAGTTAAATAGCAAATAATTTAAAATGATTATAATAAATAAACTAATATGCACAACTATGAAAATAATTATAAGATAAACCTTGTATAGGGACGCGCTCGGAACTCAAGTATAACTGCTGCTGTAAAATGATACTGATATAATGATGTGGCTACTCGTATAATGATGAATGATATAATGATCCCCTCTTCCAGTAGGACGAAGTTTATATTAGTCTTACTCACACACTGTCAAGTGTGTAAGTAAGTTCTCACACTAAGACATCTCTAGTAGCGTGCGACCTTGGTTAGGTCGGCGACCAGTGATTCAAGTCAGTGGCCAGATTTGGTCGCCCATCGGCGACTTTCAAAGACCAGGTGGCTTCTGTTCAATAGACAGGGCTTTATCGGTGCTTATCTTTGATACCTTTGTATTGTAAAGGCAGCGGCCGGCTGTGGGGCCACTAGTTATAAATTATTCTTTCCTTTTGTTATATTTTGTGAAGGCTTCGACATTGCTTTGACATTGCTATGTCATTACATTAACTATATAACACAGTAAACAACAAGTTAGAAATAACTTGATTTTTGCATTTTTTTTTTTAATTTTTATTGCACAATTTGATCATTTATAAAGTACCTAAGAAAGGAAAATTAGCAAAAAAAGTCTAAAACTAATGTTTCAAAGAAATAATTAGACATAAAGAATTAACAAGTCACAGTGTAGAAAAGAAGGTTTGAAATGTGGGTGTATGTTAGGCCAATCAGAAATTTAGAATTATCATTTTCACCAGCCCACATCTCACACCTGTACTTCTATATTGCGATTGGCTAATTATTTATAGCTAATTATTTCGATAAAAATCTAGCTTAGACTGATCTAGATTTACTGATTATCCCCTCGTAGGTATTTTATAAATTACCAAATTACAATGCAAAACATTTTTTTTTTAATGCAAAAAATAAAGTTGTTTTTAACATAATATTTACTGTTTTATACAGTTACGATCTTTTCACACTATACGGTTTTCATCCTACGGCAAAATACCGTACGGCTTTTTGTCGTGACAATGTTGTTTTCAATTGCACGGTTTCTTCGCGTTGTAAACTAAACTTTTTCAATTCGTTTATCAATGAGATACAAGTGTTTCAATGAATCGTGAACAAAAGAATGAAACTGCCGTAGGTCACAAAATCGCACAATATGAAAGCATGCATTTATTCACGTAGACCAGTGAGTCAACGTCGCCGTCGAGTTCAATGGCAGGGAACGGCTGCTGCACGGCACGGAACCGGCGTTTTGACGTCACCGTATAATGTGAAAGGTCCCATGCTTTTCTTCACTCCTCTAAGAAAGTGCGGCCTTACGGTTTTCGCCTTACGATGAAAACCGTATAGTGTGAAAAGAACGTTAATGTGAGCTAAAAAGTAAATAATCAGAATTTTAATTGCATTATTGGAAAAGAAAGAAAAGAGAATTAGGTGGAAATGCAAGATTTCGCCATTTTGTATTTGTCTGTTTATACTAGTAGATAAGAAAGACGATTTTCTGACAATATGGCGGCCGTCCCCCTCACCCAACCCCCACCCACCATTCCACCCCTCTCCTACAGTCAAAGAGGGGTTAAAAATTAATTATTTTTTTTTGCTGAGGTCAGCAAAAGGATCTAGCAACGTCCAAGTAGTTATCTTTAGATCCTTATACCTCACCCACATACTTCTCCATCATTTCTCTACATGCTTCCCTCTCTCTCTCTCTCTCTCTCTCTCTATATATATATATATATATATATGGTTTTTAGAAAATAGTCTGTATGTACAGCTGTGTAAATAATCTGGATGTATAGCTGTGTGTGAACAGCATAGCTCAAATACGAAAAATCTCAGAACGTCCAAACATGATATTCTCTTAGATAAGGCACCATGGGATCCGACAGTAAGTTAGCTGTCAAATTCCTCAACCGAAAATACAACTTTAGCGAATGGGTTTTTACACTTTTTGCGATTTTTTAGAAAATGTTTCCAACAATTTTCTTTAAACTTGTATTTCATTACACATACTAAGAGCTAAACTTTTTATTTGAAACATTTCTCTGGGAAAATTCATTTAAGTCTGCTTTTGGGGGAGGGATGGGGTTATGTTTCATAAGGTATTATTTCCGTTTATTATACAATTCTTCTGCTTTTGGGGGAGGGATGGGGGGTTATGTTTCATAAGGTATTATTTCCGTTTATTATACAATTCTATTATCTAAATATAATTAAACATTTAGATAATATAATTTAACAATTATCTAAATCAATTCAATCAATCAATTATCTAAATTCCGTGTTTGAAGAAAATGGTGGACCGGAAGTGGTTTTTTAAAGAACAGTTTTTTCAGTTTTCTTCATTTTTCTCCATTAAAACACCGTCAGATTTCTTGAAATTAGACATACTAACCATGAATACGGCAATCTATAAATTTTGTTTGAGCAAGTTCATTTAAAGAAGTTTATGGGGTAAGGGGAGAGTGTATGGTTTCCTCAAATAAGTCTCATTATTAAGCTTAGATTCTCCCAATGATATAAAATTGAAATAAATAAAAATTTATTAAAAATTGTAAGTTAGAAGAGAATTTGTCAATTATAGTTCTGTGTGTGAACTGCAGCAGCAAGAGGAAGTCGGGTGAGTGTTGCACACCAATTTTTTTTTTTAATTGATTACTAGCATGCTAGCTGAGAAACTCTGTTGCTCAGACCCTCCTAGTGATATTTCACTCCCCCCTAGTGGACTAAATTTCACAAACAGCAAAAATCGCAGAAAACTGAAGCGACAACATGGTTTTGGACCAAAATCTCAACCGGAAGTGCTACTTTACTGAGCGTTTCTTACTTTTCTCTTTCTCTTACTAAGAAGAAATATTGCAGTCGTATCAAATTTTCGAAATTGAATTTTCCCTGAAATACATGTTTTGAGGTCCCCTGAGTACGAAAAAATGTTTTAGTGAGTGGTCTGAGCGAATGTGTGTGTGTGTGTGTGTGAGAGGGAGGGAGAGAACAACATTGCTCATATCCTGAGAGTTCAAACATGACATTCCGTTTGAGTATCACAATGGGATCTGACTGGAAGTTATCTGTTAAAATTTCTCAACTGGAAATATCAGTTTACATAATAGATTTTTCAATTTTTAGCTATTTTTTCGAAAACGGCTCAAAGATTATCATTAAACATTGTATATATGTGTTCGGTCGGCTCCCTTTGAGGGATTAACTCTGCCTCGATATTTTAACTTGGTAATTTTTCCCACGCCTGCCTCTCTTACGCGCCTACTCCGCCCGTGCGTGCGTACGCGTTAATCCGCTTGCCTT
The DNA here is from genome assembly GCA_011037195.1 of Triatoma infestans. NCBI lineage: Eukaryota > Metazoa > Arthropoda > Insecta > Hemiptera > Reduviidae > Triatoma > Triatoma infestans. Next base: position 146,601 of record JAAEAF010013845.1, on the reverse strand, counting down.
TAAAATAATTTCATCGCCCGCATATTTCCCACGCCTTCCCACCCTTTTTTTACCTCCCTCTTTTGGGGTGGGATTGGCGGTGCCTTTAATCTTTCCTGATTCCCGCTTTTCGATTAATTCTTCCCACACTCTTAAACCGTTCTCCTTCTACAAAATTTCCTCACTGTTTGTCCAGCTCTCGCCTGTGCAACGTGTACTTCCGCTTCTTTCTAAGCAGTTAGTCGTGAGTGTAAACTTCGCCTTATATTGATTCGCCGTATTCGCGCCTTTCGATAACGAATTAATATTCGTTATCTTCCTGAGATACAAGTCGCGTCTTTCCTCGCCATCCTCTGGAGAATCAGTCACCTTCCGCGCCTGGGCTCTTCTAACACCACCAGCCGTTATCAACAACAGCGTCATCAGCTTACAGGAGCACTCTCACTCCCTTCCTTTCACCTGAGATCCTTTCTTTCCCACACACACACACGCCCACACAAATACACGTACACGCCACAGCTTCCTCGACCGTTCACCTATCGTCGCAGCTTCGCCGCTTGCGCATTCAGCTTCACCACTCTCCAGGTAAGTCGCAGCTTCTTCCTTTGCATCTCATTTTTATTTTAATTTTATTTATTTTATTTTTTTTGTATTTCACTTCTTGGCGTACGTTCGCCCTCGCTCCTTGGGTGTCTGCCGCGCAGACATTTTTGGTCCTCCGGGCCGGATATAGCACCGGTTCTTCTCCTGATCGCCTACCATGGCCCCAAAAAAGCGTCTCCCCCTCGCGACTCCGCCGATGTCAGCAGCTGCCTTCGAGCGCCACACTCGGTTGGCTAAGGCGTTCTTCCTGAGACAAATCGAGGAGCTGCTGGCGTTAAGGAAGGAGAACGCCCTTACGCCCGAATCCGCTCTTGTACGCGAGAACCTCCTGGCCACGGAGTTCCGGACATTCCTTGAGGTCGTGGACCCCCTGAAATCTACAGATGAGCTCCCAGCCGACCTCTCCGAAGAGGCCTTCGACACCAGATGCCAAGACATCCGCCTCATTTACTTCCGGGCTCAACAAATCCTCGGCGAGGCCCGCCCTCCGCAATTAACCGCGCCTGTTTCCGCCAGCACTACTTCCTTGCACCCCTCTCCTCCTCCGCGCCTTCCCGTCATCCCCATTCCGACCTTCTCCGGGGACATCTGCCGCTGGGGGGAATTTCGCGCTTTATTTCAATCGATCGTCATCGACCAGACGTCGCTTTCCGATATCGATCGCCTGCACTATCTTCATGGGGTGCTAGAGGGCTCCCCCCGCGCCATCATCGCCAATATCCCGTTAGTGGACGGTCAGTTCGATCGCGCCTGGCACGCCCTGTGCACGGCGTATGATAACCGCCGGCACTTTGCCGAAACCCTCCTACAGCGCCGCCTCGAGGTTCCTTCCGGCACCCCTCTTTCGTCCGTCCAGAGCCTGGAACGGATACTCACTGGCCCTTTGGAAGCAGGTCACGCCCTATTGACCGTGGCCGACCCAGATCTCGCTTCCTTCCTCATGTTTTCCTTGATCGCCCGCCACTTCGACGCCCAGACCCGGGAAGCGTTCGAACTCGAGCATGCGGCTGTCGAGTTCCCCACAGTCACGGACGTTACCGCCTTCCTGCAACGACGCCTACACGCCTTGCGCCTCATCCCCTCTGCCCCGCGTCGCACCACCCCCTCGTCGCCTCGCTCTCGCGACTCCGTTCCTTCTCGCCCTCCATCCCCGCTGCCGAGGTCGCCTGGCCTGTCCTCGCCTCCTCGCGCCGCCCGCACTCCCGGCCTCACGTCGCCTAAATCTACCACGGCGACTACATCTCCGTCGCGACCCCGCTCCACCCCCTTGTGCGCCTACTGCCGTGGCCCAGACCACACTATTCGTCAATGTGTGGCATTCAAATCAATGCCCGTGGGGCGTCGGCGCGAGTTTGTTATGAACCACCATGTGTGCCGGAACTGTCTGTCCGATGGTCATCTTCATGACCGATGCCGCTCAGAACAGACGTGCCACCTGTGCCGACGTCGCCACCATACCATCTTGCATCTCCCTTCCCAAAGCGTCCCCACTCGTCTTCCGTCTTCGCCCGAGCCCTCAACCAGTCGCCGCCCCTCGCCTCCCCGCTCTCCTCGCCAATCGCCGCCTCCCTCACTCTCACTGCCTCATCCGGAGGCTGTGCGTGGTGCCTCCCCACCATGTAAACGGTGGGCCGACTGCCCATCACCGCCACCACTCATTTCCGATCCGAGACCTCAATCGCCTCCTGCCTCCCGTGGACGCATTCGTAGGCGGCATCTCTCCGATCCTTCTCTGCCTGATTATTGACCGTCGCTCCCGCTTCACGCCCCACTTCGCTCGCCTCCACCCGTGCTCATGCCCACCGTTCGCCTGCGCCTAGAAAATCCTCCGTATGGTGACCTCACTCGATTCCGGGAGTCATGTGACTATCATCACCCGCGCCTGTGCTCAACGCCTTCGTCTACCGCTCCAGCATTTGGACTCCCGAATCGCCACTCTAGGTTCCCACGCCCCCACCCTCTCACATTACCGTGCCACCGTCACCCTTTTGCACCCCGGTGATCCGCCTCGTCTGTCCGTATCCGTGCTGGTGCTTGACCACATCATTCCCCCCACCCCGCACCAGGCTCTCCCGGTCAACTGGGCCGGCTGAAGCATCTTCGCCTCGCTGACTGCCGGTTTAACAAACCGGGAGACATTGATGTTCTTCTTGGGAATGATGTCCTTCCCCATCTTCTTCTCCCGGGCAGGCTTCCGCCGACCTTGCGTACCCCAGCCGCCTTTCATACCACTCTCGGCTGGGTCCTTTATGGGCCTTATCGCCCTCTGCCGTATGCGAAACGGGTACGGTTTACCGCATCCACCCGTGACAATGAGTGCCCCCCTTCTAGCACTTCTCACCAACGCTCCGCGCCAGCCCTTCCATCGAATTCGCCTCCTGTTGCTGAGAGTCCGTCGAAGGTTAGCACCGCCTCACTTCCTGTAGTCCCGGAGACACCCGCTTCACTCGCCATTCCTCCGTGCATCTTGCCCCCTTGCTCTTCTCAAGGTGAGGAGGAGGACCTAACTCAGCTCGTCCGCCGCTTCTGGGAGGTCGATAAAGTGCCAGAAAATCTACCACTGACCACCGCCGAACGCGCCTGTGAGAACCTCTTCTCCCGCTCCGTCCAACGTTCCGCCAGTGGACGGTATATCGTCTCCCTTCCCCTTATTGATGTCAACCTCGGGGTCTCCGTCGCCGTCGCCACCCGCCAGTTCCTCCGGTTAGCAAAACGCCTTAATCAAAACCCCGCCTTACGCGACGCATATGTCGAATTCATGCGCGACTATTTGGACAGCGGCCACATGGAAGTCGTGCGTCCCGATGACGCGCCGCCCTCTTATTCGCTATACTACATTCCGCATCACGCGGTTCATCGCCCATACGACCCGCCTACTAAGTTGCGGGTCGTGTTCAACGCCTCCTGCGCCTCCTCTAATGGCCGGTCACTGAATGACCTTTTGCTTACCGGCCCAAAACTTCAGGCCGACATCGCCACGCTTCTTCTGCGCTTTCGCCTTCACGCCTTCGTTTTCACCGCCGACATCCGGCAAATGTATCGCCAGATCCTGGTCACTCCCGAGCAGCGGGATTTCCAGCGCATCATCTGGCGATTCTCCGATCAAGACCCCATTTCGTCCTTCCGCCTAAACACAGTCACCTACGGCGTATCCTCCGCGCCCTATCTCGCCCTACGCACCCTTCGCCAACTAGCGACGGATGATGGGGATAAGTATCCCCAAGCCCAGGCCACCCTCCTCCATGATGTGTACGTCGATGATGTCCTCACCGGCGCATCGTCAGAGGCGGAAGCCCAAGCCCTACGCGCCCAATTACAGCAGCTGCTCACGGCGGGCGGGTTCGAGTTGCGAAAATGGGCCTCCAACTCTCCTGCCCTCCTGCAGGGCCTCCCGCCTGACCATTGCCGCCTCTCTCCGTCTGAGGACCCCCTATGTCTGGACTGCGACCCGGTCCTCAAAATTTTGGGGGTAGGGTGGAACCCTACCGCGGACACCTTCTTCTACGCCGTCCGCATAAGCACTCCCGCCTCCACCAAACGCACCGTTCTTAGCCAGATGGCGCGCATCTTCGACCCCCTCGGGTGGCTCACTCCCGACACCTTCCGCGCCAAAGTGTTCTTTCGCCAGTTATGTCGCCTCCAACTGGAATGGGACCAAGCCCTTCCCGAGGAGCTCGTCGCGCCTTGGCATGACTTTCAGAGTCACCTCCCGGATCTCGGCCACCTGCAAATACCGCGCCTATTGCCCGCCGTTCATCCCTCGTCTGTTCATCATTTTGTTGGATTCTACGACGCCTCCGAATCCGGGTACGCCGCAGTCGTGTATCTCCACACCACTACTGCAATCGGTCATCACCACGTCCACCTCCTCACCGCAAAATCAAAAGTGGCCCCCAACAAAACCATCTCCTTACCGAGCCTGGAACTGTGCGGGGCCCATCTTCTCGCCAAGCTTCTTCACGCCGTCAGCATACGCATGCTCCCCCAGCTCGGCGCCTTCATCACCGCGTACTCCGACTCCACGGTCGCACTCGCCTCGATTCGGGGTGAGAGTCACCGGTGGAAGATCTTCGTCGGCAACCGCGTGGCGGAAATTCAAGATCTCCTTCCATCTAACGCGTGGCGCCATGTCTCTTCTCAGGACAACCCTGCCGATTGCGCCTCTAGAGGCGTAGTGCCCCACCACCTCCAGGACCACCCCTTGTGGTGGAAGGGGCCTTCCTGGCTTGCCACCGCCCCCGCCTCCTGGCCCCACGCCCCCGCGCCTTCCGTTGAGGAGTCCATCGAACAAGAGGCCAAACCCCCGGCCTCGCTGGTGATCGTCGCCAGCTCCGAAGACGACACCATCTTCAATCGCTTCTCTTCGCTGATGGCCCTTAAGCGTGTCACCGCCTATTGTCGGCGCTTTTGTTTTAACTGCCGCAACCCCTCCACCCGCCGCATTGGATTTCTCACCGCCTCTGAGCTTCAAGATGCCACTCTGGCCTTAGTACGCCTGGCCCAATCCACGCACCTGGATAAGGATCTCCAAGAGGCCCGTGACCCGCGATCTCGACATCGCCTTGTGCGCCAATTAAACCTCTTCGTTGATGATGAGCAGGTACTTCGCGTCGGCGGGCGTCTCTCGTCTGCTCCTCTACCATATGGTTTCCGCCATCCCGCCTTGCTCCCCAAGAAGCATCTACTCACCCAGCTCATCATCGACGACGCCACATTCGCCTTCTACACGCCGGAGCTCTCGCCACCCACGCCTACATTCGCTGCCATTATTGGATCTTGGATGGGCGCAATGTGGTGCGCCATCACCTCGAAAAATGTAATCGGTGCTTCACCGCCAAACCGCGCCCCGTCATCCAACCCATGGGCAATCTCCCCGCCCAACGCGTCACCTCCGCCACCGCCTTCACCGTGACCGGCGTTGACTTCGCCGGCCCATTCGCCATTTCTAGTGCTCGTCTCCGTGGCGCGGTGGTCACTAAAGGCTACTTGGTGGCTTTCATCTGCTTCACCACCAAAGCCGTGCATTTCGAGATCGCGTCAGAGCTATCTACATCCGCCTTTCTCGCCGCCTTCCGCCGTTTCACCGCTCGCCGTGGGCTTCCGACCACCATCTTTTCCGACAACGGCACTAACTTTGTCGGAGCCCACAACGAGCTTCGGGAACTCGGTCGCCTTTTGAGTGACGAACGTCACCAACAGGCGGTCTGTCGCGCTGCCGCTTCCGCTGGCATTGAGTGGAGATTTATCCCCCCGACCAGTCCTCATTTTGGAGGCCTCTGGGAAGCGGCTATTAAGTCCGCCAAACACCATCTCACCCGCGACATTGGTGATCAGCGCCTCACCTACGAGGAGCTACTCACCGTGACCACCGACGTCGAGGCGATCTTGAACTCGCGCCCTCTGTGCGCCCTCTCGTCCGACACGAACGACCCGGAACCCCTCACGCCCGGCCATTTACTTGTTTTCCGCCCTCTTACCGCGCCTCCTGAGCGCGACGTTACCGCCCTCAATATCAATCGCCTGTCCCGGTGGCAACTGACCCAGCGCATCCAACAGGACTTTTGGAAGCGCTGGCGTCAAGAGTACCTTCATACCCTCCAATAACGCACCAAGTGGCTCCTCCCCGCTACGGAAGTCGCCCCCGGCACCGTCGTCATAGTCCATCAGGACAATGTTCCGCCGCGCCAATGGCCTTTAGGCCGCATCGTCGCCCTCCATCCGGGACGTGACTCCGTCAGTCGCGTCGCCGAGTGCACACCGCCTCCGGCCCCTCCGCCGTCCTCTCGCCAAACTTTGTCCGCTCCCGACCCAGTGATCACTGAAGTCGAGTCTTCAGGGCGGGCGGGATGTTCGGTCGGCTCCCTTTGAGGGATTAACTCTGCCTCGATATTTTAACTTGGTAATTTTCTCACGCCTGCCTCGCATACGCGCCTACTCCGCCCGTGCGTGCGTACGCGTTAATCCGCTTGCCTTTAAAATAATTTCATCTCCCGCATATTTCCCACGCCTTCCCACCCTTTTTTACCTCCCTCTTTTGGGGTGGGATTGGCGGTGCCTTTAATCTTTCCTGATTCCCGCTTTTCGATTAATTCTTCCCACACTCTTAAACCGTTCTCCTTCTACAAAATTTCCTCACTGTTCGTCCAGCTCTCGCCTGTGCAACGTGTACTTCCGCTTCTTTCTAAGCAGTTAGTCGTGAGTGAAAAATTCGCCTTATATTGATTCGCCTTATTCGCGCCTTTCGATAACGAATTAATATTCGTTATCTTCTTGAGATACAAGTCGCGTCTTTCCTCGCCATCCTCTGGAGAATCAGTCACCTTCCGCGCCTGGGCTCTTCTAACACCATCAGCCGTTATCAACAACAGCGTCATCAGCTTCCACGGAGCACTCTCACTCCCTTCCTTTCACCTGAGATCCTTTCTTTCCCACACACACACACGCCCACACAAATACACGTACACGCCACAGCTTCCTCGACCGTTCACCTATCGTCGCAGCTTCGCCGCTTGCGCATTCAGCTTCACCAATCTCCAGGTAAGTCGCAGCTTCTTCCTTTGCATCTCATTTTTATTTTTATTTTATTTATTTTTTTTTTTTTTGTATTTCACTTCTTGGCGTACGTTCGCCCTCGCTCCCTTGGGTGTCTGCCGCGCAGACAATATGGCTTTTATTTGAAAGTTTTTTCTGTAAAAATTCATTTAAGTACGGTTTTGGGGAAGGGGTGGGTACTCTAAAGTACTACTTTAGTTCAATATAAAATTTTACTGTCTATATAATACTAATCAGAATTAAATATGTTGTCAAATGTCCGAGCCTGGAGGAAATTGGTTGACTGGAATTATGACTTTACTGGCCAGTTTTTTCAGTTTTCGGCGATTTTCTCCCCACAGACACCACTGGAATTCGTTAACCTTGGTTCACTAAATATACCTACCTATATCACCTTTGTGAGGGTCCGCAATGCTGGACGCAATGTTTGAAATATCCTGCAAAAATTTATTTTAGGAAGGCCTAAGTAATCTCCGAGTCAGATTTCTCAAGCATTATTGCGATCGATGCGAGCGCTGTCTGGACCAGAATGCAGAATTTCAAGTACTTAGTGCATTATTAGTAACATAGTGCAGTTTGCCTGTGTGGTAAGCTGTGAATATACGAAGAATCATATATCAATATATACAAAGAATCAAATTCATCATTACAAGGAAAAAATACAATAGAATTACATACGTTCTTTTTCATAATAAAACCTGGAATTAAACATTAGAGTCATGTTAATCAGGCCGGATATAACACAGCCAGATAATAATACATGATAGGTCCAAGGAAGGCATGGCCACCTATCTATACGAATACATTGCCATGTTAACACATAATATATTATTAATATGTTTGTTTAGTATGCATGAATAAACTTAACATAAATGCCTTATCATTAAACAATATAAAGGTGTTTTGTTGATAAATACAACTTGGCAAGAAGAATAATGTGGATGTTATGCATTATTGATCATATTTTATTATAATTTATTTTTTTAATATTTATAAATAAATATTTATTTATTTATTGTTATTGTTACAGCCAGTAAGTAACTCAAAAATCTCTCCATTCTACTTTTCTCCGCTCTTAGGCGCCAAACTTCCTATCTTCTTTGGGTATTCTTATTCTCTCGGTCCTTTTCGCTTAGCACCAATACGCTTACACATCTTATATAGTAATCCCCCATGTGATCTACTTCATATAAATGTCATGTATTTTAAGTACAATATAATTACTAGGTGATTACCCTGCATACTCGGTAGGGCGCCAGGCGATCGATGTGAACGACCTTTATCTCGGCCAGTTCTTTACGGATGTGGTAGATGACGTGTTGATCCGGTTGATGAACATGTATGGTCCGTCCCACGCTGGCCACAGCTTCAAGATTTCCCCTTAGTTCTCTTCTGGTTATACAACCAGACTTGGTCGCCTTGAACCCAGCGGCGTTTGCCCCGGATGTCGTATCTGTTTTTCATTCGACCACTGGGCATATTATAATCTCAATAAGATTATGTTAGCTAAGATGCAGGAGGTTCGAAAGAAAGAGTACATTGTCCCTTGATCGTTCGAATTTGGATTAATCTTTGAACTTAGTTATGCGTAAATTAGACTTAATTTTGAATGCCTCATTCTATATAAATATAACATACGTCACTGTTGGCAATATAGCACCGTCATTAATAATTGTGAGGGCATCGTGTCTTAATCCCCATTCTATCTACTTCACCTTTAGCTAACACCAGTCGTATAGATTTTTCAGAAATATTTCTGGTCAGTAATTTAGGGAACATGTTAAAAACTTGGAGAATGATTTCACAATTTACGCCACCTTTGCTAGGTGCCTTTTTTGGAATAAATCTCTGTACTCCTCTTTTATGTTCGGACTCGGTGATTTCCCCACCGTCTGAGTATTAATATCTTGATTCATCCTTCCTAGAAGAATCTAGGTCACGAGGAAAATATTCTTTCATTAATACTTTTAATAATTCTTGTAGACTATACGACTTCTTATTTGTTACTTTTTACTGTCGATAAAAACAATTAATTTTTCTTTTTACCTGAACAAGATTTATTAACGATATTCCAGGCTTCATTTTTTGCATATGAGCAGGCAGATTTCCATGAATTTATTTTGGCCCAATAGATCCTATATTTATAATATTCCTCTTTCCTATTTTCCCGCAAGTTTTGATCATTTTTAGTTCTTTGATACTGTATATTTACCTGTCTGAGATTTTTCAGTCCCTCATTCCACCAGCTAACTGATTTATTTCTTGTATAACCTATGTTTGATTAAGGAATTGACTTTTTATCAGATGATATTATTGCGTGCTCAATTGATGCTATGGAACTAGTCAGGTCATTTGATGTCTCTATGAAATTTGACAGTTCAGCTACTTCTAATCAGCTGGTGTTTTTTAATTGAATTTTCCAATTTGTTGCAAATAACTCTGGACCATGGCCAAATTGCCTCAATTCTGATCTATATTACTATAATTTTTCCTCTTGCAGCATCACAAACAGCAAGCCCATCACTTTCATTAATTTTTGGGCATAAATTCTTCCATTAATTTTCCACTTGTATTTGTTACTCTATCAAACAATAATGGATCGAACATTACTATCCATCCCAATAAGTGAATAATATTTATTCTTATGATGATTTAGGATAGTTTCATTTACATCCAAAATTGAGGCTCTAAGTGTTTTAAATAATTAAAGTTTGTATTTCATGAATTATAATTTCAGTTATAATTAAATTTTAATTCGAAAATTGGCTCGCCCAGGATTGTTTTATCTATTCTATTATTGGCTTTCCTGGATCGAACATTACTATCCATTCCAATAAGTGAAAGTAGCATAGAAATGGGGCAGCTGGCCCACCTTTTTGAGGGGCAACTTTCCCCTCACCCCCGGCCCCCTTTGGTTATGGCATTGGCCCACCCCTCCTCTCCATCCCCACCCCTCCATCCCCTCTCTCCGAAGCCACGCCTAATTATCCCCACCCCTATTCCAACGGCCCAATCATCGAATTGGGCGAGCCCTTAGACACACCCACTTACCCCACCCCTATTCCAACGACCAATCATAAACCGGACGAGCACTTTGACCACGCCCACTTAACCCCACCCCTCTTCCAACGACCAATCATAGCTCTCGACGAACACTTAAACCACGCCCATTTACCCTCACCACAACCTATCATCGATTTCGACAAGCCCTAAACCACGCCCACTTACCCCCTCACCTTCACTTATCATCCAAATCGATGACTCCATATTCTTTGCACCCCCACCCCTTAATCTATCATCCAATCAGATGACTCTATTTTCTCCCCCCACTCCTTAACCTATCATCCAAATCTATGACTTAATTACCCCCACTCCTTAAGCTATCATCCAAACCGATGACTCCATTTTCTTTCCACCTCCAACCAGACAGCTCATCCCCACAACAAGATGGCGGAACCTAACACTGTAACACACCAGCCCTCTCCTGACTCAAGGCTGGAGAGGTATTTTATATAAAAAAACTTGTCTTACCTGCGATTCGATCCCAAACCTTGGAACTGTGTATATGTTTTTCTAATATTCAATCGTTAAATTTACATTACGCAAATATAAATTATTTGCCAAAGTTTACTAAGCTTTATCATGATAATGATTATGAGTAAGAGATCATGAAGAAGAATATTTGGATACAATATGATTGTATCTCACACGATAAATTTAGATGATTTGTTCTTCGTAATATTATAGTAAAAATTTTCGCTTTTTCTTTAACTATCTCTAGACATTCTAGAGAATTGCGAGATAACCTTTTCTAGAAACCCAATTTTTTTTATAAGATATTGGGGCGGAAATATTAAATTTTCATGAATTCATTATATTAATAAGGTTAATCTGCAATTTTGTTTTTGTTTTCATGCACACTGCTCGCAATGTAGGGGGAAAATTAGTTATAACAGCCTTTTGGATATGTTAATTTTTATATTACTTCCTTAATTTTGTACTACAAGATTACGTTCACAATTACTTTTCTCCTACTTTTTCATACATGGACTTCATGATTATACTAATTTTTAAGTTTGCCCGATCTCATTTAATGTTAGCCAAACTTAATAGAGCAAATTGGTCTTTTAGAGAGACACAACTGATACAATTTTTACCAGAAAGATTGTATTTGGCCCAATTTTAGGACGTAACAACCAAGAAAGTAGTAACGCATTAGTATTATTATGTTTAGATGGACTTGTTAGAAAGCATCATTTGTATTTTATTTAAATATTCCAATGGTTTCCTCACGTTTTAACAAGCTCAATAGACAGAACATTCAAAATTCGAATTTTACTTAAAAATATCTCTCCAATTATAAATAGGCTTGTTGAATCACCTGCTTGTTCCTGATTTTTCATGTCTGAACATTTATAAGATTTCATTTGATGAACAGTAAACAATGAGCCACCTTATCATTTTAAGACTTACATAATGTAAAAGGACACAATATATTGTATTCTGTAGGATTTATCAAGATTTTCGTATCCTTGTTCTTCATTTTTGTGAAACAGTAATAATTTTGCTGTGGATTTTCGCATTTCTGCACTATTTTTTAAGGAAATGCATATGCTATTTCGAGTAAATTATATTTAGCGATGTTACCGCTCATGAATACTGAGAATGTTTTTAGTTTTTGTGTTTATTCTTAATTTTACAGCGAATTTTCACATCTCTTCATAAATTTTTATGATATACGTATGCTATAACCCATGTCGTTGTTGTGAGATATGAAAATGTATAGTGTTTTATTTAATGTGTTTGCATTCAATAGTGTATCCCTAATATTTAATCAATCTAATGTTTCAGATAAATTATGATTTGCTTCATTAAATATATTATGGAGGGTCAAATATATATCAAAAATATATATCAAATATGATAAAAAATATATTAATTATAGATTTGGGTCAAAATCACTACATTAAAGATACAAACAAGTTACACTTTATGCAAACTATAATGAAATTGAGGGGGCAGCTAATAAATTTGAACTATAGAGTGGGTCGTACAAGCGAGAGACATCTGTGTTCAATGTGTAATCTCAATGTAGTTGAAGATTTATTTCATTTTGTAGCTGAATGTCCAATTCTTAAAGAATTTAGAATCCGGTGGTTTAATAGGAAAACGCTAACTAAAACTGAAATAATTAGTTACTTGAATGGGCAGAATAATAGTTTTAAGCGCCTTTATTGGTACCACTTGGAGGCTGCTAATTACAGACAGTTTTTGATTTCTAATTACAATTTTTAAATTTTATTTTATGTATTTGAATTATTAAGTAAATTTTGCGGAATTCAATAATTAATTTAAATTTGTTAATATTATTTTTGCGGTTGCTATTTTTATTTTTGTGTGATAAAAAATCTTTTCGGTTTTGAAACAAAAAACGTGTTTTCATAGATGAAAAATATTTGTATTAATGTATGTATTCTTGTATGTGAGGTCAACCTCTGCAGACGGACATAATGTCCATGCATTGTGTTGTTTTTCTTAGTTATTTTTTTTCATTATGTTTTGTATTATTTTGTATAGTTATTTAATAAACAAACATTATTATTATTATATTATGGAGGGTTCTTGTTGAAATTACATTTATAAGGGAAAAAATGTTTGGTCATGGAAGTCTCCTTGATATTTTTCAATATTAGTTTAATTATAACAAGTTGCTTGCAGCCATCGTTTCTGACAATGGATTTTCTAAGGACAACAAATTTTGGATCGAATATATAATAAAATAGACTGTTTTCTTTGAATTAATGATTAGAATGTAGAACCACCCATCAGATCCAGTTACGGAACAAACATCTTAAATTAAGCATATTTGACTGGAAAAATAATGTTACCAGCTACCCAGATTGCCAGGCATGAATATTGGAACCTAAACGAGGATAAGATATACAGAAATATTTTTTAGTTAAGAAGATTAAGAAACTTATCCATGCGTTTCATTGTTTACAGTTCAGATTGTATGTTAATAAAAATCAAAATTTCCAGCATGTAAAGGCAAAATACATGTTGAATCTTGAAAAAACACGATAGATTATGACTAAAAACCTAGGTTAGAGGAAAAAAAAATATATGCTGTTTAGACGTGTTGTGACCTGTTAGAAGAGGTGTGAGTTGAGACAGTCTAGATGGGGGCTGAATAGTTACATATGATAATTAGCACAAAATTTAGGACTTGCATTTCATGAGCTAACTAAAGTGTCGTCATAATACTGTAAGGTTAGAGAAAGTGTGTGCATGAATTGGTGGCATTGAAAGAAAAATTTTCATTTCTAATCTTCACTGCGATAAGTTACATCATATATGATCCAACAAGGTAAGTTATATGCTGCCGTGGCTTGTATAACTTATATTTGTACTACAACATATGGAGAGCAGCCAAAGAGAGTTTTTCTACCGAACAGCAGGAAAATATCTACTTTGTATTAGGTTTTTGATAAACAAATAAGACATGAAATAAAATTTGGAGTGATTTGTATAATTTATTTTTTGTGAATTTTTAAATAAAAAGGTAATAATTTATTTATTCTATGAAATTTTAATTATATGGCGAAGAAACATATATAACATTTGGTAAGTATATTAAATTTTAGCAGAAAGGAAATGTGAACTGTAGCTGGCTGAAGCTTGATCAGGCATGTTAAGACATGCAAGGTAACTCATAATAACCATAGATATTAAAAGAGTATTTCTTCTTCTTTTTTTATTATATTCGAAATACTATTGGCTAACATGGGTGGCGTGATGTGAGGGGTGGGGATATGTATGCTGTTTATAGTCAAGAATTGTTGTAACTTGCATGGTGAGTCATCATTTTAGTTGATAATACAATGCACAGTGGTTTTGTTTTATATATAGATAGATAAATAAGTAAAAAGTATTCGCATAAATCGATGATAATCGATATACTAGATTGATATGTGTAATCGTTATGCTTGATCGATACATACATATATAAGTAAAAACTATTCCCATAAATCGAAGTTATGTTTCAAGAACCCGGAGTTGACTTTTTAAAAAGATATTTATTCAATAATACAATACACTAATGATTACAACAATTTAATATACTGGCTAATACTGAGTAAACTATAAACAACTTAGAACTGTACTGTACGGTGGTGAGCTTGGAACTGCCTGCCTGCTGGCCGGTGGGAGTATTTATATGTTGTCAGCTCCTGCTGACGTAGCAGTGGTAATTTTCCTAGAGGTAGTGTCATAACTCCTCCCTCCTCAAGTTTGGAGCTCCTGCGACAATTGGCACGGAAGTCCAGGGTAGACATGTCGAGGTGTGGGTTGTAGTTGGTCTCCTTCTGTTGCGCCCGGATTCGTCTTCTTTCTACAGACATAATAAACATACAAAGGGGGCAACAGTAGTAGAAGTATTGGAATGATAATAAGATAGTAGAGATGTGCCGAGTCCCTGGGTGTTTCTTCTAGTACTTCCAGTGGTTCCATCTTTAGGTTGATTTTGTGCAGATTTTCAAAAGATATATTCATGTTGGTGTGAGTGAACACTTGTGTAGTGGTTAATATGCTTTTGGAATCTTTATATACCTGAATGGCCTTATTGTCTAGTAGAGTTTCGTCCTTAGTTAATTTTATAAGGCTAGTGTTGGTCAGAAATATAGTGTCATTACGGTTGTCTTGTTTATTACGATCCTATTAGTCCTGAAAGTTAAGTAGTGGTCCACAAAAGGGATGTACTTGATAAATGGCGCGCTGGATGTGTACACCGTCTTGCATGCCAAAAGGTTGGTGTTGGTGATAACCTGGAGAATACAGTCATTCTGGATGCTGGTTCGGTTGTGGCAGTACATGGCATTGTTGATTTCCTCGCAGTTGGCTGTAAATAGCTCATCCTTACGTTTTAGGATTAAGGGTGGATGGGCATGGATGGTCATGAGGTGGTTATCCTTCTCTACGGGGTAGGATAGGAGGAAGTACCTCTCAAAGGAAGAGGCTTTTAGAGGAATGCTGATGAAGTAGTATATGCTCCAGCTTCGGAGTGAGCAGTGTACCTTGCTCAATTGCCAAAGTGCCTCGATGTCTGATGTTAAGAAAGTTATATTGTGAGATCGCTGTAGCGACTCAAGATCTTTGAGAAGGAAGATGCTAGAATGGATAGTGTTTATTCTGCAAAATTCTATAGAGTCTTCCATATCGTCAATTTTGTTTGCCATAAGGGCCAGGTTAAAGAAAATGGAGTTGACCTGTTGGTTTAGTTCAATTGGTTCACTATAGGAGTGGAGAAAAAGTTTTGCATTTTTTCATTGTTGTTGCGGATAATCTGAATGTCATGGTTGAACTCTTCGATTACCTTTTTTTTTATCGCCATCTGGGTTTTTAGGTTATTTTGGAGGTGAAAACTGTTACCTCGATTGTGTTTATAACTTTGTCGTACCGTTCTTTGTCGTCACTGTCCATATTTCCGGTTAGCCAGGATATGGCTTTACCTAGGCCGTTAATGAGTTTAGGTCTGGATTTGTTAAGGGTTAAATGATCTAGCTTATTACGAAGGTAATAATAATATTTAAAGAGTGATTTTATTTGGTTCGTCTTGTTGAGTTGATACGTGGCGCTGATAACGTTAAAGGTCTTATCTAATTCTATGTCAATTAATTGCACGTCAGCGATATGTATAAACGTATAGTATCTGTCTATGACGTAAGCTGGGTTAAATGCAATGGGCAAAATTCCAGGTCCATGAGTCAGGTCTGTTATCTCTAGGCTGGTGACTGCATTCCCCGCCGTCAGCAGTTGCAGTATGTGTATGATTGCTATATTTCCCGCTGTCAGCATGTGGGATGTGTGAGTCATTGCTCTTATCTGTAACAGGAAGAGTTATGTTTGTGTATTTTTTAGGTCGCTTTAGTAGGTTAGGATGGATTTTGCATGATTTTCTTTGTACTGTGGCTAATTTTGTTTCCCTGGAATAATTTCCCCTTTTAAATTTGGGTTTGGCTTTTCCATACTGTTTATCTCGAATAAATATTTCTCCCTCGGGTATTTCGACTTTTTCCCTAGTTTTGTTTAGTTTGTTTGTACGGGTCTCTTTTTCTTTGTCAATTTTTTCTTTTATTACGCGAGATATTAACTCCCTGTCGTCATGATATTCTTTGACTCGTTGTTCTAGAATTAGGTCTTCTGCGTATGTATTGGGCTGTATCCCGAAAGTAATTTCATTAGGTGTCATAGTCAGGTTAAAGTTTATAGAGTTGTTGTAGGCTATTAAAGCTAATCTTAACGTTTTGTGTATGGGGCAATTTTTTTGTCGATTTACTATGTTCATGATCTCTATGAGGGTTGAGTGTGCTCGGTTTATCAATCCGTTAGAGTCTGAGTGGTTTGGTGTAGTGAAGTGTGTTTCTTTGTTGTTATATTTTAGGAAATTTTCTACTAGTCCATTTTTCCGTACCATTGTCAAATTGAATTGTTTTGGGGCAAGGGAATATGCTGAGGTAGTTTTCTAGTGAATTGACAATTTCATTTGCGGATGCCGTTATGATTAGATAGCCATATAGTTTCCTTAAAAAACAGTCTATCATAGTGAAAATTTGCTTTCCGTCGTAATGCAATATGTCTCCTTGGAGTTTTTCGAATGGTTTAGAGGGTGTAGGGGTAATTTCGTAAACTTGTCTAATTGGTTTGCGTTCGTATTTAACTTCCTTGCAAAGGGAACAGTTGTTAATTACTTTTGTTATATGTTCTAGCATTTTTGGCCAGTAGTAACTTTTAGTTAGGGTTCTGTACACTTCATGTATAGCACGGTGTGCAGTTTTGCCAACGTGATAGTTTTGAATAGTTTCTTCTTGTTCAGAGGGGTCTGTTATGTCTAGTCTCTTGGTGTAGTAGCGTTTAATTTTGACTGTTGGAAATTTGTCTTTTATTATGTCGGACAAGTGGGCAAAGATTTGGTCATATATCTGTTCGTCAATGGAGTTTTCGATAGGAGGGGAGCACAGGACGCCGTACGTATGATTCGGTTGTAAGTACTCTAGGCAGTATTCGTCTATGTCGTTAGAATATGGGTACCTAGTGTACCAATTGTACCGAGTTTTGTTAAAAGGTGTGTCGATTGGAATTTTCGTCTCTGGGTTGCCTCGGGTTAGAATAATTTGGAATTTTTCCACGTTAATGCAGCGGGTTCGGTCGTCAATTATTTTAACTTGCTGTTAGAGGATTCTTGAGAGTGCTGGGTTTCTAGGCTTTCATTGTCGTCCTCGGCGGTAATGTTTTCATTGTTGTCTTCGGTGGTAATGTTTTCGTTGTCGTCTTCGGCGGTAATGTTAAGGGCTATGGCTAGGCCTTCTAGGATGTCGTCACTATTTTCAGGTGAAGGGGCTGAGAGGAATTCGTCTATGACTTCGTCTGGATTTGGACTTAGGGAAGAGGTTTCTACTGCATTTACGTTCTGTTCTTCTGGTGGGTTTCGTGATAGGGCGTCTGCTACAAAGTTGGTTTTTCCCTGTACGTACTTAACGTCGAAGTCAAAGTCAGCTAATTGTAATTTCCATCTAATTAGTTTGGCTTGGGCTCTTTTAAATTGTGTAGCCATTGTAATGGTCGATGGTCCGTCTGTATTGTAAATTTGCGTCCGTAAATGTATGGTCTAAAGTGTTTACAGGCCCAAACTATGGCTAGTCATTCTTTTTCTATCGTGGAATAGTTTTCTTCCTGTTTATTTAGCGTACGAGAGGCAAAGGAAATAGGGAGGTCTTTTCTGTCGATGTTCTGGGAGATGACTGCTCCGAGAGCGTAATTGGAAACGTCTGTTGTGAGGATAAAGGGTTTTTCAAAGTCAGGTAATTGTAAGATAGGGCTGTTCTGTAAGGAGGGATTTAAGGGTTTCAAAAGCTTTTCTGTAATCGTCGTCTATCACTATAGTTCTGTTTTTCTGAGTGCGAGAGTCAGTGGTCTAGCTACTTTAGCGTAATTTTTAATCATTTTCCGATAGTAGCCGGTAAGTCCAAGGAACTGTTTGAATTGTTTTTCCGTTTTAGGGAGAGGGAATTCGGCAGTTGCTTCTAGTTAGGCCGGGTTTGGTTGTATGCCTTTGTCCGAGATAATATGTCCTAAAAAGAGTAGTTCTCCATTACAGAATTCAGTTTTGTCCAATTGTATCTTTAAGTTGTGTTGTTTTAGTCTCTCGAAAACAGTCTTGAGGTGTTTTATGTGTTCGTCTAGATTGTCTGAGAAAATTATAATGCCATCCATGTATACTAGTACGTTAGGGATCCTAGAAAAGAGGGAATTCAAGTTCTTAAGCTCTTTGGAAAGTGGGGGGGGGGGGCGATCTTAAGACCGAAGTGTGGGAGAGACTTGTCTACTAGGTTTAGCTTGAATTCGGGGGGGCCTTCTTGGCTCCCGTGGCCAACGTCTAAAAAATGATCAAACTTTTCCGTTATTTTTTCGAGAGAGCTTTCCAGGCGGGAAATTCTGTCATCATATGTTTTATCGGGTTCCGAATAGCTTTCCGATGGCTCGTCCTGTTGGCAGTGAGTCAGTTCGTGTGGAGAAATGTAGTCTTTGAAACGGGGTCTGCCTGCTGTTCGCATAGACACCGTATTTTGGGAAAAGTAACCAGGAGGTAATCTGGGTCGATTAAAAGGATGGTTAGGATTGTTCGGGTTATTAGGATTGTTTGGATTCATAGATTGTCCAAAATTTGGTCGTTGGGGTGGTTGCGGTTGTTGTCTGTGAAGGGAAGTTTGAGGTCTTTTTTCTATGGGCCTGGGATTAAATTCAATTGGTTGGTAATGGTAGTTAGGGGTCTGATTCACTCGGACGTATTGTGGATTCGGTCTATATTGGGTATTCGGTCTATAGGGCTGTTGGAATTGGTTGTACGGATTTGGTTTCCGGAAAGGTTGGTTGGGCCTTTTAGGACCGTGGGAGGAGTTTAGGTTCGCTATAATGAAGGAACATTTGTTATACATGATGTTTCGTACCTCGTCAAGGGTGCTAGGGTCAAAGATCATGATGTGGTTGCTTAATGTCGGTGGCAGGCATTTGTAGATGTGGAAAATTATTTCTTTGTCGACCCGGGTTATCAGTTGTTTCAGGGCGTCCGCTGTGAGTCCGTCTAGTTTAAGTCTAATATACACTAAATTACGTAGTTCCTGTATCCTATTGACGAAGTCAATGGGAGACTCTCTAGCATGCATTTTAGTTTGTAGAATCTCATCTTTGAGTATCTCGTAAGATCTCGAGTCAGCGAAACTCTCTTTCAAGTATTTTAATAAATTTAACAGATGGTCTACGTTATGTGAGAGGAGTATGTTTCTAGCGGGCCCTAGTAATCTACTTTTAACTTTTATAAAAAGAATATTATGGTTATAATCTCTTTCAATTATGTTTTCTGCGCAGACTGTGGCGAATGCACTTTCGACAATCTCGCAAAAGAATGCTAGCTCTGAAGGGTTTCCGTCAGAGTAGGGGATGTGGTCATAGTCTTCTTTGGAGATTTTGTAATTTATTTGGGCCATTTCAGGGATGGTCTCTTTAGGAATGACTAATTTAGAGGGTTTAAGGACAGATGAGCTACTTACAGTTTTTAAACGTTGTTGTTGACTCGCCAGCTTGCTTTTCTTTTATCGTCTGAGGATGGTCCTGGTTCTTGTGGGTCGAGTACTGCTAACAAGCCACTGATGTGGGAGCTTCAAGTCTTCTTTGATGTGGTGAGACAAATGGTCGCACTATTTGACTTCAGCCTTCGCAGTCCCTGTTCGGGCGCCAGTTATAGTTCAAGAACCCGGAGTTTACTTTTTAAAAAGAGATTTATTTAAAATTACAATACAATAATGATTACAACAATCTAAGGCACTAGTTAACACTATAGACAACTTCAAACTGTACTGTACGGTGGTGAGCTTAGAACTGCTTGCCTGCTGGCCGGTGGGAGTATTTATATGTTGTCAGCTCCTGCTGACGTAGCAGTGGTAATTTTCCTAGAGGTAGTGTCACAACTTCGATGATAATCGATATACTAGATTGATATGTGTAATCGTTATGCTTGATCGATACATATATATACAAACATTAGCTTAGTATAATTTATATCTTCCACAGATTACAACACCTGTAAAAAGGTTCTATTGGCTAAAACTTGAGTGTTGTGCATGCGTAATATATGGCAAAATAGCACTTGCGCAGAAGGTAGAAATCCTATTTGTTATATAAGTAAAAAGTATTCTCATAGATAGATTACAGCGCATGCGTCGTAGATTTAGAAGTTTGAAACTTGCAATTCTAATGGCTGGCTAGTGTTTTGAGCATGCGTATTAGATGGTGAATCGATTATTCGCTAGATCGATCACTGCGCATGCGTCGTAGATTTAGAAGACAGTAAATTGGCTGTGACGTCATAGAGTGAAGATAATAAGTTAGAGATGGGCAGTTTTCTCTGGAGTTTGTCAGTTCTCGGGATGCGTGTGTTGTGTTAAAATGTGAGCAGCAGGCAGTTGGATGAGATAAGTAACTTTTTTTCTTTATGACTTGTTAAAGTTGGGTTATGATGAAAATAATGGATTATTAAGCTGCATGTAAATAATGCGTTTCTATTGGCTAAGCGTGTGAGTGCCGCAATTCCATTAGCTAGTGCGTATAATCGAAATACAATATAGTGCTACATTCTGATTGGTTGAGAAAGTGACGTCACTAGAATGGGTGGGGATAACATCTCCATATCTCTTAAGAAGATTAAGTCTTAACATTGTATATCATTGTATAAACATACATTTATTTTCTTAACAGGATTAAGTATTAACAATGTTCGAAATGAAAAATAATAAACTATTTGCAAAGTTGGGCAGGTGTTCATGACTCATTGTATATGGAAATATTTTTTTTCATAGTAGGATTAAAAAATATTGTAACGTGAGTAACATGCT
Source organism: Triatoma infestans (assembly GCA_011037195.1). NCBI lineage: Eukaryota > Metazoa > Arthropoda > Insecta > Hemiptera > Reduviidae > Triatoma > Triatoma infestans. The sequence goes on along the minus strand of JAAEAF010013845.1, from coordinate 125,524 downwards.
CGAACAGGCAAGATATGTTCATTTGAGTTCAAAGTTTAATAAACAAAAATCATAAATAGGGATTAAGATAAGATTTTTTCTTTTATAACGAATAATAATGTTAATGAGGGCAAAGTTTATGTTCAAAGACAAGTGGTAACATGTCCGGACAGGCAAGATCTATTAGAAATAAATAAAATAAAACTTTTCCTAGATGAGTCATTGTATATACTCGTACTTACATTTTTCTTAATAGGATTAAGAATTACAAACATGCTAAGAAGACCTGTGGTAACAGGTCCCATCAGGCAAGAAAGGTAATGAGTACAAAGTTTTATGTTTTCTTAATAGGATTAAGTATTAATAAACCATTTCCTGGATGACTCTTGTAGTTTCTTGGCATTTTTCTTAATAAGTAACTAAGAGGTTTGGACAGGCAAGATATATGTTGTTTTGAGTACAAAGTTCAATAAACAAAAGAATACAAAGCGATTAAGGTAAGAATAAATATATATTTTTTTCTAATTAGTAGAAAAGGTGATGCAATAACTAACCTGTTGTGGTAGAAGTAATAGATAGTGTTGTTTTTTATTAATAAATTATATTCATAAAATCGATATTAATCAATATGGATAATCGATATTTGTAATCTATAAAGCAGTGGAAATGCTATTGCTGTGTGACGTCATACGAACAATGTATTGAAAAAGCAGTGGTTTTGTTATACAATATAATAAAATCGATATTTCTAATCTATAAGCGGCAGATTTGCGCATGCCCCAACTAGTAATGACGTCATAGGAGTGGGGATGAACGTTACTATAGTAGATTATTTTGCTAGCTGGAGTTCAGTTCCGTGTAAGTGCGCGTCGTGTTAATATCAGCGGCAGCAGGCAGCTGGAAGGGGTAAGTCAATCTTTTTTATTATTATTATTATTATTTTGATTGTGTGGTGAAAGTTAGATGTCACTCCGCCATATTGTTTTTTATGTTTTTGTGAGTGGGTTGAGCGGGAATAAAAAAATTATGATAGTGCGGGGGTTAAGATAGAAGTGTACGTTGAAAATTATAGCTAGCGAGAGGACCATTGTGGCAGATTGGTTATGGTGATGGACTTCCAACCTAAAGATTGTAGGATCGAATTGCAGGTAACACAAGTTTTTTTTTCATAGATGGAGAGGAGGGGTGGGGTCAAGGCCGTAACAAAAGTGGGCCGGGGGTGAGGGGAAAGTTGCCCCCCAAAAAGGTGGGCCAGCTGCCCCATTTCTACACTACTAGTGAATAATATTTATTCTTATGATGATGATTTAGGATAGTTTCAAATCTCATTTATGTCCAAAATTGAGGCCTTAAGTGTATTAAATAATTAAAGTTTGTATTTCATGAATTACAATTTCAGCTATAATTAAGTTTTAATTCGAAAATTGGCTCCCCCAGGATTGTTTTATCTATTCTTATTATTGGCTTTCCTGGTGCTTCCAAATTCTAATATTTGGTATTAAGATAATCCGCCAATTTGTTTTTTAATATTATATGGCTCTTCAATTTTCTTTTGTCTGCGAATGAACACTAATAAACAATTAGTTGCTTTAGGCTTTAGGAACAGACCAAAATTTTTGCCTTGCGCAGTATACGACCAGCACACTACCTGTAGAAAACACTTAAATAACTGTACAAAACACTCAAATCCCTTGGACTCCTACCGATCAAACTATAAAGTACCTGGGTCTTTTCTTAGGCACTAAACTACCATTGAATTGCCATATCAACAGGAAATTAACAACAGCCTATAAACAATAAACACCACTTAAACAATTATACCCTCTTATAAACAGAAAGACACCTTTAAAACATAAATACCCCTCATTACTATACAAAACACTTACCAGGCCCATTTCATATGCCTGGTTATCAAATAACAAGAAGAACTTAACAAACTACAGCGACTACAAAATAAAATTTGACGCATCGCAATTAACGAGGAATACTCAGATGCACAATGAATTTAAGATTTAAATCATACAAGATTTCTTTAGAAACTGCATCACTAAACTTTCACCCTCACTTCCGAACATAACTCGAGCCACTCACTATAATATTGGACATAAAACGGAAAACCAAAGACTTTAATCCAGGACTCTGAGAGACTTTATCAAGACAGACCAGATCTTCACTCCACTTACTAGTTAACCGATTTTAAAAACTTAGTAACATAACCCGGAGTTACTAATAAAATAAATTGTAAAAGCAAAAAGTTGTTGGTACAATGAAGATTGCTTGTTTGTGTGAAGATTATTGTTTACAATTAATATAGGCCCTTGTTAGTAGGTGCTTTCCTTTATTAAATGATTGCCTGAGCATGATAGGCAACATAGTTCTTTAATTATGCAGTTTATTTGTAAATATTGTGGTGGTTGGTTCCGCAGAGCTGGAAAGCATCAGAGACATTTTCCGTGGTAGCCTGCTTCATTTTGTGGTCATCGACCGGGCGTTCGCCCATCTTCAGGATGCGTTTTTCAGACAGTGTGCCAACACAGACTCGTACAGAGACTTAGTTTCACACTAACTCTCTGTTAGTCAGGAGTTAGTGTGAAACTAAGTCTCTGTACGAGTCTGTGTTGGCACACTGTCTGAAAAACGCATCCTGAAGATGGGCGAACGCCCGAAACCGGTCGATGACCACAAAATGAAGCAGGCTACCACGGAAAATGTCTCTGATTATTTGTAAATGACCTATCGTTGAACAAGTAAAACATCGTGGTATTCTAGCATACTTCTTACAATAACACATAGAAAACAAACTTTATTTATTTGTTAACGATTTGTTGGTATAAGGCCGATGAAGTTTCGACAATTACATTCCTGTAATTATACAGTTTATTCTCCCAAACAAACTTTTTCAGTATGAGAAACGCATATTCCGGAATTTGGCCTCAAATATATTAGACAAAATTGTTATAGCTAATAATAGCACATTTTTTGAATACATAACCTACGTCGGATACTTCCAAAGGATTCTTTTCATTGATTAATCCTTAAATTATTTTAACCAATGCTGTTGAATAAGTTCTTGTATATACTTTAAAAAAAAACAATAATAAAAAAATATAACGACAGAATTAACTAGAGAAGGATGATGTACAGGAAGATAATAGTGAGAATGGGATGCTGTTGTGGACCAGATGTACACAATAGAGTCTCTTTTTTCTTTTTATATTCTTCTCTCGTCAACAGAACAACAACGGTAATAATAGAAGCAGGGAGCGCCTTAGCTCTCTAGTAATTGTGCGGCGGACGTATCTATATATTCTAAGAAAAGTGTACATGGTCTAATGTGTCCTAGATAAAACATTGTCCCTCCAACTCCCAGCTTTTCTTCTCAGTTTTTACATGTCCCTTTGTCACAACAATACACTATAATAGTTCATTGAAAATTATATAGTTCTATTTAAAAAAAAATAATAATAATATGGTAATTTACAGTTCTTCTTAGCCAAGCACACAAACTCACACCACTTTCTCTAACTGCAGTTTTATATATATATATATATATATATATATATATGTATAAATAAAATGACTATTTTCTCTGAACTTCAAAGTTTTAGTTTTTCCTAAGAAAAATATAGAGACGGAGGGTGACAACAACTTGACAGGCAGGTAGTACAAGTGATTACATTCCAATCCAAAAAAGAGCGCCAATGACATTGAACAACTCCGTGTAACATTTGAAATTAATGTCACAGATTGCTCAGGACACCCTAAAATCAATTTTCTCGAAACAATGTTTCAAATGAATTGATAGATTTATATCTGTGCAGTTAACATTTCAAGTTATATCTGTGCAGTTAACATTTCAAGTTTAAAGAGAGAGTTTCCCAGGCACATTGCGTCCCACAGCGTTACTTTGCACATTGCGTCCCACAGTGTTACTTTGCACATTGCGCCTGACGGAAGGTTAAACAATATCATTGTATCCGTTTTCGAGGGCATTCCGAAAAACCAAGAAACCTATTCTGTAAAGTCGAACAACCAGTTAACGGATTTTCTACAAAATTGAATTCTAACAATTCCACTGCGTATAGCTAATTATAAATAGGTGGCAGAACGATACATAGCTCTGAAATGGTACTTTATAGTAAAAGATATATAGTTGATATTCCCCCAAACCCCCTTAAGAAATACATTTTTCTGTAAAAATGTGTCAAATGAAGTGATAGGCGTTTATCTGTCTACACCAACGTTGTTAACCATGGGCTAACTGCGGGCAGCCTCAGGGGTGCGAGAAAACATTTCTGGTGGTGCAAGCGTACTATCAGATCTTTTTTCTATATTTAGAATTTTATAGATTTACTTATAATTTTAGCTGATTTATTTATAAATTTCCCTGGAACTCATGTTAATCTGGGAAACGCTACGACCACTGAAATGTAAAAAATATACTGGAATGAATGTATTTGATTTTTGAGGAGTAAACGTTTCAATGAAAATTGGTGCGGTCCCAGTATGTAGAACTGTTTTTTAAAATACAGCATACATTAGTTCCTTGTTGAGACATATGACAATCACTAATTCTTTGTGGAAACTGGAAGCGCTACTAATTGAAATGAAGTTTAGATTTGTCACAGACTTTATTAAAGAAATTGCCACTGTGTGGTACATGGATGATCGAGGACCTTGAGGAAATTGGAGCTGGAGCATATTGGTCAAGAACCAGACATTCGAGGTCTATGGGAAAATTCTTAGCAATGTGTCCAGTTCAATATCGATAAGTATCGGAATCAGAAGTTGTGATCGTATCGATAGCCAGACTGCCATTAAAGCACTGAGTTTATATATAATTAGTTCGAATGTGGTGCGGTAATGCCTCAGCAAACTCAACGATTTGTGAAGTAATAATCAAGTTAGACTATATTTGGATGCCAAGGTATTTCAGAGCTTGGATGGTATTGAGATGGCCTACATCCTGGCAAGGAATGGCGCTGAAACTTTCTTCATGGGAGCAAAACCTTTATCTGGAGTAAGCTCATCGAAGGGAGAGACATAAAGTCGTTCTCAAGGGAGCCACGACGCCAAAAAGTACGAGAACCAATGTTCTACACTAGCCATCATGTTCTTGCCAGGTTGGTTTAATCAATACTATCCTTAAGAAGCCTATTGCAGTAAGTTGAGACATCGGATTATAGCATATCACTGAGGCAGCCTCAAACCGAAGACTTGAATGTTAAAACAAATATTCATTATAAGAACTTCTGCTTTTCTTTAATTGTTATTCACATATAGAAGGTGTTTCATCTACCAGTTTCTGGCCTTGTTGTATCGTAAATCAGGCTGTACTGAAGCACAACTGATGTGTGGGTATTATGTTTTCTAGTTGAGGTTGTATGTCAGTTAGTATTAGCCGTTCGAAAATTTTTGAAAGTACAGGGAGTAGATTGATATCCTCCCAGTGGTAAGTGAATTGGTTTGTTTGGTTTCAGTACCATAGCTATAACTGAATATTTCCATTGAATTGAGAAGTGTGTAAGCAATGATTGGTCATGAAGCGTTAGTAGTACAGGAGAATGATCAGAGGAAAGATCGTTGAATGTAGTTGTGAAAGTAAAGTTGGTCGATATTGTTGTCATAAAGATGTCTAGTATGTCTGGTAGTTTTTGAGGAGATATTGGCCAGTAGGTCGGTCGTTGGGGAACAGCAGAAGTAATTTTCTAAATGAAGCACATTATTTAATACTTGGCCCATCGATTGTAGATTCTGCACTCCCATTTAATGCTTGGCATTAAATTTCCGCCAGCCAAGAAGAAATGTCCAAGAGGAGATACTGTTGAAACCGTTCAGTAGCTCATTCTGTGTCGGGGAGGGCAGTAAACTGCTGATAAGAAGGATGTAAATCGTGAAGTGGAGATTTCAACAGCCGACCCTTGAAGAAATGGTTCTATGTACGGAGGCAACAGACGATGACGAATGCTATTGCACACAATGACTGCAGTGCCCCCGTTTTCAGTACCATCAGGGTGGTTTGTACAGTATTCCAGTGATGGTAATGTGTGTATGTCTAGTGAAGCACGTTTCAGTTATGAGCCCTATGTCTATCCGTCTTTCATATAATAAGAAGTTGAGTTCGTTTATGTGCTTCCACTGTCAGTTAGCGTTCCACAGCAGTTTGACAAGTGATCGTCGGGTTATAGAGTTATCCATAGTGTTCTGTCAGTTTGTCAATTCAGTTCGTCAGTAGTGATATATTGGTATGACATTGACTGTATTTGAGTGATGAAGGCTGCGAGTTGACTGCTAATGAATTAGAGTCCTTGAGCTAGTATAGATATGCGTGGGTATGGGGTGTAGTTTGGTACGGGTATGACTTGATACATGGGCATAGTTTTTCTGTGTGGAATGTGTAAAGCTGCTCGGATGGGGACTGTGTTTGGGATGATAAATGTGAGTGTGGATGTTACATCATAATGGTATGGGTTTAAATTTCACCTGCCACACGTGAATCTCCTAAAGTTCAACCACAGTGCGGTGAGTACGAAGTGCATCACTGGCAATAAACCCTCTTCGACTGCGTAGCTCTCCGAAAATCCTGCAGCCCTTCCAGCTTGCTACATGATCTTTGCCATGTCTACTCACGAGTTTTTAAGCAAGCTTCTGTTACAACTCCTTCAGCGCATTTGACGCACCGTTCTTTATGGTTGTAGTAGCTCTTTGTATGACCACAGGACTGAGATCTATGACATAGCACTAAGTGCCTCTTTTTTCTTGGCTCCTCAAATTCTACGGTGTGTAGGAGTGTTGCCAACATAAAGATGTAGTTATTATATTTATTAGGCTCCAGCTCTATAAAGAACAGAGGTAGTGGTAGTTTTGTTCCTGACTGTAGTACATTTGTTATGTTCCTTACTTTATGTCCTTGTTCTTCAAGGCACGTTTAATGCATTTGGATCAGTCGAATGGTGCAAATTGCTGATAACCACTCGGGCAACTGGTACTTGTGAAAATCCCACTTTAAGTCTCTGAAGTGGCGGATAATATTTTTGTACGCAGATAGCGTTTTTATAGTGATTGTAATGCCATTTATAGTGCTTTACAACTGAACTGATTTTCAGTTTTTAGTTTCAACATTTCTAACAAATGTTAGAATGTTCTTTTAGGTAAATGGGTGGAGGAACTGAATTTATATCCACTGGTAATTGATTAAGTACTTCCAATTTATTTTGAGTACCTACTTGTGTGGATGTAGGGACCATTTTCAGATGAGTTTTGTTTGCTCTGTCTGAGGTTTCAGTAGAATCAATCATAGTTTCACTCCTACTTTTATCCATTCCGTTGTATTCCCCAATGAAGTATTTTCGCCTTTAACTGACGTTAGAAACCACTAAGATGACCACAAAAAGAAGCAGGCTATCACGGAAAATATTTCTGATGCTTTCGAGCTCTGCAACACAGCAATTTTGTGCTTTAAACAGCTTGATAAAACAGATAAACGAATTACACAAACAGAATTACACATAGGTTGTACGCCACAGTAAAAACAGTACAGTACCCAGTGGCGGCTCCTGACTTGGATATGTGGGGGTTCAACATTTTTTTTTAAATTATCTGTTTTTGTAATTAGTATTAATGATTAAGTTGGGATGCGGGGGACCGGCATTTTTAATCCTAATTCTATCTTCGTAAGTTAAATTATCCGAATTTTTAATTAAATATTCAACACTATCAATTGCTACAGATATGATAAATGACATGATAAATTGAAAACAGAAGGAATGAAAAAATGTTTAAAACTTTATCTAATGTAAAAATAATATTTAGAAATATAATAATATAAATATAGAAAAATATATAAAATATAATTACTTAAAAAAATAAACCAATTCGAATCCAAAAGCTTGATAAAAATATAAAAATTCACACTTTGGCAGAGGCCACATCGCACAAAAAAAAACGAACGGCCGTTACAGTGCAATATCGAATGTGCAACTAACTTCGGATAAGATCGGGTAAGTTCGTTCAACTACAGCTAGCTAGTATTCAACGTTCATCGCGCAAGAATCCCCCACTCTTATTTTAAAAAGTTAATAGGAAACACACGTTTCTACACTAACACAAAGAAATGTTTTTATATATACATATATATATATATTAAATTCTCCAGCGCGATACCGAATTGTGAACCCCCTGGTTCCTACACTTTATACATCTCCTGATATGTGCACGCAGTATACCTACAATCGTACAAAAATGCACAATACATTAAACAACACATTAGAGTGAGCTCCTATACTGATATACGTTCCTATTCGTTTATGTTCGATTCTCCTCGGATTTGACAAACAATTATTTTTTTCACATCATTCTCATTCATTCATTTACATGGATTTGGTTGAAACTATATCAGGATTCAATTTTTAAAAGCTATATTCATTCAATTTTTGCTGTGACCAATGTTTGAAAGTAATATAAATAAAAATGAAAAATATTTTTTGAAATAGAAATACGAAATAAAAATAAGAGAAAGTAATAAACATATGATAATTTGTTACTTTTAATTTTTTATTTTTTTTTCAAATAGCTGGGGGGTTCAGTCGCGCAATCGCGAATACCAGTAGCCGCCACTGACAGTACCCAAGGTAGAGTTCTATGAACCATTCTTTTACCTTCCTCGATTTACCTTTATCGATTAGTTGTATAAATCAACCAATTATCCAACACTAGATGTTTATCTAGGACAAATAAGTAAAATTTGAGTTTAAAGAAAATTTGTCATTTGTTATAATATAAAATTGTATTAAAAGAGTAAGAGAAACTCGTGTGCGTGTTTCACACCAGATTATGTTTTATAATCTTTTCTATAATCGCTATTAATTTCTTTTTACCCAAGCTTGATTAATAGCGTGTAAATAGAAATTGGCGAACCAACTTCCCATCCAGTGATATAAAACAAAACTGGTAGAGAGACATCTGCTATTATCATGCCACAAACTTGCCTAGAAAATTAATCACCCTAATAGGTGTCATACAATATATATATATAGTAGTGGCTCGCATAACTCGCCTAGCACTAGTTTACGATTCATTAAATATGATTTCTATTGAATCGTAGGATCATCTTTCTTCTTATTATAAGAACCATACAAATGTACGAGTTTTTTGGCTGTACCATTTTGGTTTAGGTGCATTTATTACAATAGCAATCATCAAAATGTAAACATTATACTAACTTAGAAACTTTAATTTTTTAATGTAATGTTTTCAAAAAGAATAATAGTCTAAAATATATAATGATACATACAGACCAAAAGTTTTTTGTTCATTAATATTTGTATTAAAGAGTGATTAAAGACAGATACAACTAGAACTATGAATTATAAATGACTTCCTTTTATGTATCATGTAATAATAAATAGAACGTGACTTAGATTTAAATGACATTTTTTAATTTAAATATTCAAGACAAGTGCTGCGTCCAAAATAGTTCTCCCATATAAAGCACTTCATGTATAGCTTTTCGTTATGGCTGATTTTTTACGCTAAAACAATTTTTTTTTCTCTTAAATTAGAACAATCAAAAAGTTTCCTAGCCATAGAAAATCAATGTAGACGTAGGAATATTCTAAATTAAAATTGTTGATCTAATATGATTCTTTTATGATATTTTTACGGAAGTATTATATTATATTATTTATTTATTTGTTTTGGAAAGATTCCATATAAAGAGTAGTAGATGTAATTTGCTGATTCTGGCGGCAAAATTTTTGAGCCCCAGGCACTTATGAATTTACGCCCGAAGGCAGGGGTCTGGCGCGCGGCTACAAAATTACGATGAGACCCCCATCTGATTTTTAACCAGGGGAAAAAAAATATTTTTGAGCCGGGAGATGGCATGCGAGACATGCGGCTACGTTTTGAAAAATCTAGCTTGAAAACAGTCTAAGGTAAAAAAAATATTTGTTAGCCGCGAGATGGGCATGCCTGACCTGCGGCTATGTTTTATAATATTTAGCTAGAAACATTCTAAGGACTGTAATATTGTTTTTGAGCCGGGAGATGACATTCACGACATGCGGCTAAGTTGTGTAATATTTAAACTTGAAACATTCTAAGGACTTTATTATCATTTTTGAGCCGCGAGATGACATACAAGACTAGGGCTAATATTTTATAAAATTTAGCTAAAGACTTTAATATTTTTTGATATTCAATACTTTGTGTATTTTTATGTATTTTGTTCATGTTTACACTTATAATATTTAGCTAAACGCATTCTAAGGACTTTAATATTGTTTTTGAGCCGAGAGATGACATACAGAACATGCGGCTAAGATTTTATAATATTTAGCTAGAAACATTCTAAGGACTTCAATATTGTTTTTGAGCCGTGAGATGACATACACGACATGCGGCTAAGATGTGTAATATTTAGCTAGAAACATTCTAAGGACTGTAATATTGTTTTTGAGCCGCGAGATGGCTTCCAAGTCGTGGGCAAACATTTTATAATATCTAGCTAAAGACTTTAATATTTTTTGATATTACATACTTTGTGTATTTTTATGTATTTAATTCTGTTGTAATAAGGTAGTCATAATAAAACAATTATTTCAAAAAAAAAACTTGTTTATTTTATGTTTATCTTACAAATCAGTTCTATATAAATTATTTATTATGTTTTAATGTTTATAACAGTATAGGTGAAAAAAAAAGGCAGAATGACATATTATAAGTTTTTATTTTCTATGATTATTTAATACATTTTTCACTATTCTATTTTACAAGACATACTTCTTTTTAGTACAATAATATTTACATGATTTTAAATTGCCTAGTATAATTTTAGTAATCTATTTACAAAAGACATAATAATAAAATAATCTAATATTTACATTATCTCATCACATAAGAGTTTTTGCACACCAAATAATGGGCATGTAATACAATTGAAACACCAGAAAAAAGGATCATATAGCAAATCGGAAAGAAGATTAGTATTGTTAGTGTAATGACATGGCAAAGTCATTGACATCGGCAAAGTACGCCAAAGAAATAATCAACAAAGGGTGAAAACAGTAACACTGTTGGCCGCCGACAGCCGCGGTCAACCAAACAAACACAAAGCCTTTTCATCAATTCTCACCTCAAAGGCAGGCACCGCGATAAGTATGGCCACTAAATAAGGTCAGAAAACTACGAAGGTCGCACAAGGCCGCACACTAAGACAGATATCTTGGTGTGAGTGTGAACAACAGTATATAAAAACCCTATGATATACGACGAAGGAATTATTATATCATCTACGACCAAACTATACACGAGCGGCAATTCACAGTTATATTCAACTTATCATTCTCGTAGTTGTGCACTTTAGTTCGTTATTTTAACCATTCTAAATTATCATCTTCTATTTATTATTAGGTATTTTATTATAGTTATTAGTTACCATTTATCACGTTTAAATTATTGTTAAAATACAGTTTATTTTTATATAAAAAACCGTTTAATAATTCGAGCACTAACTTCCAAATCTCTCAAACTAACTTCCGCCCTCTTCAAGACATCTGTTACTCCAGGAATCACACATCAAACGATTCCATTACATCTAATATCTGATTACATTACATCTGGTGGCAGCGACTAGGATCCGAACAGCGATTCCAGTAAGTCAAACTTTTTATACATATTTTATTTATTTATTAAATTTTTTCTTCTATTGTGTTATATAAGTTCAACCATATTGAACGAAAATTTTTTGAAAATTTATGAAAACTAGATCAAAGAAAATTCGTGCTAACACTATTAAAATTTCTGACCCTCAATCAGTATCTAACATGACCACTTATAATTTAAATGGTGTACAGATGTCCTTAGAAGAGGCTGTGCAACACCTCTTGGGTGAAAGAGAAAGGTCTGCACCTGCTCCTCCGGCCCAAGATAAAACATCCATAATAGCAAGCCTAAACCTCCTGAACCAAATTCCGTGTTTTGACGGAGAGCAAAATACAAATATTGAACTATTCCTGGAACAAGTCCAACGATGCGCTAGATTGTCAAGGTGGGACGACGAGACCACTTTAGAAGTCGTAGAATTCAAAATTTCGGGGACCGCCAAAACCTTTTATAATACTCAGAAATCACTACTTTTACGAGAAGGTAAGGTAGTTGATTTCAAAACAATTTCGAAACTACTGCTCAATAGATATCACCAGGAGCAAACGCCTCTTATTCTATTACGACAAATTACAAACATGCAGGCATCCCCAGACGATTCGTCGAGAAAATCGCCGATAAACTCCGCCACCTGCATGCATTAATTTCGGATAAGGCAGAAGCTAATCCGAAATTAACTTTACAAACAGTCCTTAATAAAATCACCACCGACACCTTCATAAGGTTACTACCCCAAAACCTCAGAAATGAAGTGCGCACCAAACTTCCCGAAACGCTAGACAGTGCTCTAGAATACACTACAGCACTGAGGGAAATCAAGGCGGCAGACTCTACTCCGTCAGTTTTGGCGATAACGCCTAAGCCCAATATAACCAAACCGGTGGCTAAACAAAATAATCTACCGCCATCGCCATGTAAGTACTGCGGGAATATGCATTTCCATTCTGAATGCACGCATAAAAACAAAACCCCAGTATTTAACGTCGTCAAAAACCGTCCGTGTCGACATTGTTCAGGGCCGCATTTCGGTAGGCATTGCACGGCCCCAAAAACAAAGGACGTACAAACTTCGGCAAATTCTCGCCGCAAGCCTACAAATTTAATAATTTTCAAAGGCGTAGTAACCAACACCAATCCACACAGACACCCCAATATCATAATCAGCGTCATACGGAAGTAACTAAGCCAACGGTTAAGTTTAATACGAGCGACAAACCAACCTGCCAGTATTGCAATAAATACGGCCATACTGCTAGAAACTGTTTTCTAATCGAGCCAGAAAACGGCTAAACTTCCGGCAGTTACAGGTGTTTCTACAGGACACAACTAAGGCAATTACCTCGGCATTGTTTTCACAAAAACAATTACTACGAGTAAAATGAATACATTACGACACATCTGAAAACGCTTCACTTCCTGTCTCACAGCAGCAACATGACCCACATAACGCGAACACTACGCGTATACTATCTTACGCGGTCATGTATAGTAGCTAAACCGGTCATACCTAAATTATAGTCGTCAAATTGATTATAAAATTCATAAATTTGTAAATTTCCTTTTAATAAAATAATTAACGTTATAATTATTTAATTTCTCTAATCTAACGTCAATTCAAGCTATGTCGCAAGTTTACGCTTAATTCTTCTTTCAGGCACAGAAAATTTAAAGTTTAAGCATAATTATTTATATCGCTTTTTCTCAAAATCAATCAAGTTTACGTACAGTAAATTTAAGCTCGCAAAATCTTAGCACATAATTTCTTACTCTTTTTAATTATGTTATTTTCAATGATTTTATGTCTAAGTAAAATCTCTAGCAATTTTTCTTATAAGTGTAATCACACTCACTCACAAACACCACTTCCGGTGTTGGGAAAGGTTCACCACCTTAGTCCAGGGAGTTACATCCACAACACTCGCACACACACACAAACATAAATTCGGCTATACACAGACAGCCAATATAACAATTATTTAACAACAAATTATTTTCGTTTATTTTCTTTTACCGCCAATTTTATTAATAACCATTTTCTTGTACCGCCAATGGCACAAATATTAATTATGTTTCAGGTACACATTGCTTCTTACAAGGTGACTACACAAATACTCACAATAAAAACAACCTCTTTAAAATTATATCTTCATTTAAAAATTTTAACAAAAATTGCTTCTTTGTTCAGTACAATAATACCAATGACAGGTAAACACAACAATTGAATCGAGACGGAAGACCAACACCCTTTTAACGAACAGAGACCTTTATATCTTTTGGTACCAAGCAGGTACCAAACAAAGGATCTAACACGTGCACACAAAACTTTTACAATTGTAAGTAACTAATCTCCTTCCAGTATATTATTTTATTTATTTATATATTTATTACAGGTCATTCACTTAAATATCAACTATTAATTTAAAAATTTATTTGTACATCCACTAATACAAATTTTGCAGCATTTCGTCACGGCCTAACTACAACGAGCTCATTACTTCAAAAAAACACTAGTGTACCCCAAAAATACGACAAACGCATGTCACCCCCCCCCATTACTGCGTTTTATATACTTGCCATTTTCCTCGCATATATATATATACACACATATTTAGATTTAATATAGTCGACATCTAAATTAAGTTACATTAAGTTAAGCTAAGTTAAAGTAAGAAGTCTAGACTAATCGACGAATCCCGAGATACCTAATTTTGAGCTCAACACCTATCCCACAAGCGCTTTCCCTTTCCCCTTGCACGCAGCACGCATTGGGTAAATCAGGGGCAACAATTAATCCATTAAATCTCAAAATATAAATATATAAAACCTTAAAAATAAGAGTGCACAGTTTATAATTCTTATAAACAATATTAAAACGTGGTATACCAACTTTTACCTATCAATTCACCAGCATTTAAGTTTCTTTTATAATTTCATCAAATAATATAATTAATTTTCGATGTTTATATCTTCAGTTGACATTTATATGTCAGCTACATATTAAATTTTTGATTTTATCAAATAATATAATTAATTTTCGATGTATATATTTTCAGTTGACATTTCTATGTCATCTACATATTAAAATTTTGATTTTATCAAATAATATAATTCATTTTCGATGTTTATATATCCAATTGACAATTGTATGTCATTTACATATTAATTCTTTGACATTTATAATTCATTTTTTTATGTTAATACTTTCAATTACAATTACGTATTAATTCTTTGACAAGTTAATTCTTTCAATTACAATTACATATTAATTCTTTGACATTTATAATTCGTTTTTTTATGTTAATTCTTTCAATAACAATTACATATTAATTCCTTGACATTTATAATTCGTTTTTTATGTTAATTCTTTCAATTACAATTACATGTTAATTCCTTGATCTTTATAAATCAGTTACTATGTTTTCAATAACAATTACATATCTGTATAATAAGTCTATTTTATAATTATGTTATCTTATTAACTGATATAACTTACCTTATAATTCATTCATTATGTTATCTTATTACTGATTTAAATTACTTCCTATGTTATTATTTTCAATGGATATCTGTATAATAAGTCCATTTTATAATTTCATTCATTATGTTATTAACTGATATAATTTACTCCCTATGTTAATATTATCAATTTAATACGTTTACTTTATAATTACAACTGATATAAGTCATTTTTTTTTTATGTTATTAATTTCATTAACAATTATGTATTAATTATTTGACTCTTATAATTCATTTCATATGTATAATTCATTTGCTATAATATTTACATGTAATATTTTATGGTGACTCGATCAACCGATAATTGTATTTTTAACGAATCAACATAAGTTGTTAACCTTATAATACCTTTAATCCTATATAATTAGTATTACTATCAATTTCTCATGGTTAAACTCGTTGTTAAAAATTACACATTGTCAAATTCTCAAAAGTTACAAAATTGCAATCTAAACTCATTGTTAAAAATTACAAAATTGCAATCCTATCAAACCATGAATTTTATAAACTATGTATACAAATTAACACGGTATAAATAATTGAACTAAAATGCACACTAACTAAATTAAATATATATATATACGGCACGCTCGTACTACGGCGAACATGCAAATTCAGCACCCGCCACCGCAACAATTTTTTCATGCTGAAAAAATTTTCACCGGGGAGGGGATGATGTACTGACATGGCAAAGTCATTGACATCGGCAAAGTACGCCAAAGAAATAATCAACAAAGGGTGAAAACAGTAAGCCGCCGACAGCCGCGGCCGCCGACAGGTGTTGGCCGCCGACAGCCGCGGTCAACCAAACAAACACAAAGCCTTTTCATCAATTCTCACCTCAAAGGCAGGCACCGCGATAAGTATGGCCCCTAAATAAGGTCAGAAAACTACGAAGGTTTTTTCTTAGGCCGCACACTAAGACAGATATCTTGGTGTGAGTGTGAACAACAGTATATAAAAACCCTATGATATACGACGAAAGGATTATTATATCATCTACGACCAAACTATACACGAGCGGCAATTCACAGTTATATTCGACTTATCATTCTCGTAGTTGTGCACTTTAGTTCGTTATTTTAACCATTCCAAATTATTATCTTCTATTTATTATTAAGTATTTTATTATAGTTATTAGTTACCATTTATCACGTTTAAATTATTGTTAAAATACAGTTTATTTTTATATAAAAAACCGTTTAATAATTCGAGCACTAACTTCCAAATCTCTCAAACTAACTTCCGCCCTCTTCAAGACATCTGTTACTCCAGGAATCACGCATCAAACGATTCCATTACATCTAATATCTGATTACATTACATTAGTGAGAACAGTAGTACGTTGACATGTCCAAATTAATCCTTTAGGAGTGCTTGGCTTGAGCAAATTGCAACATTTGGCACAAAAATTGTAATAAGAATTGGTATCATTGTATAGTTCGTCAATGTTATTATGGGAAAGAATGTTAATTTTTTTAAAGTAATACAGTTCAATAGTAATTGTGAATGTCTTAAAGTGCTGCAATAATAAGGATCTGCTATCTGGGTCGCAATACAATATGGCAATGTAATCTGATAGAGGCATTGGTTGACCAGCAATAAATTCAATATTTTCAAAACAATACAAATCTATATTACATTTTTTATAAGTAGTGTGGCGAATCACGAGCAATCATATTGCACACTGAATTAATACAAAAGACATCACATGGGGTTTTTGAGACATATGATAGGTAAGATTGTGAAGTGAAAGAAAACAGAAAAAGGGATCGAGGCAGGAAGATTTATAAGAAGTGTGTTAAAAGTGTGGCTCTACCAACGAGAATAGAAGAACAGAGGGATTTATTTGTTACTAACTAATAAAGTGTTACTAGTTACCCGGCCTTTTCATTTAGTGGATATAACAATTGGTGTCAGAAGTGAAGGATCTATTGGATTACACCTCATCGCATAGCCGGACCAAAGGTGAGACAATTTTATTGTAATTACCACAGCATATTTAAGGACCACAAAGAAAATTTTCTAAATAAAATAATTTAAAAAGGAAATTCTTTAAATAAACTAATTATTATTAAGGAATAGCTGTTGCCTAGCAACAAGCATGGAATCACCAGAAGTGATACAAATATTGCTAGCCCTGCGGGGGCGAATGGATGAAATGGTTGAGGCCCGAGGGAGCCTATCCCAACAATGGGAAACGCAGCAACTCCGCATCAACCATCTAAGTGACCAGCTAAGCAACTTGCGTGTTGAACTTGCGGAAGAGGTGGATGGGAAATTAAAGGCCATGTCGGATGAAATCCGAAATTGCAGGGCAACGATGATGGGGGCAGATATGTTCACAAACGAAGTGGGGCACAGCACGCCTGTAACCCCGGACAAGCCTGTACCGGCCCTAAGAGCCAAACTCCCACCTTATGATGGAAAAGAATCTCTCGAATTATTTTTAGAGCAATTTGAGGCCGAAGCCACCAGCAATGGGTGGAGCACGGAAGATAGGGCTACCGCTCTGCTGCTGTCACTAAGGGGTGCCGCGCTGGAAGTAGTAGGCACACTGACCCCCGAAGGACGACACACTTATGGTGAGCTGGTGAGAGCATTGCAACTGAGGTTCGGAGAGGCACATTTGGAAACCGTCCATCGAGCACAACTGTGGATGCGCTACCAGAAGGCCAGCGAGAACTTGCAGGAATTTGGAGTTGCGGTGGAGAGGTTAGCGCGCCTGGCGTTTCCGGCAGCATCCCCGGCGTTGCAACAGTATCTGGCATCGCAGGCGTTCGTGGATGGTGTGCGGGATAGCGACGTCAGACAAGAGTTGTTACTGGCAGGGCCCGAGACTGTCGCTGGCGCTTTGGCTTACGCATTGAGAGTTGAAGCTGCCAAAACCGTCGCCCGGGATTCTTTCAGGTTGCGGAAGCTGACCGGAAGTGAAACAGAGCTGTCCGGAGAAGAGGATGCCCACGGCCTAGGACCGAGCCGCGAAGTGAGGAGGAGGAACCAAAGAAGCAGGGACCGGCTCCGAGAGCGGAGGAGAAGACAAGACCGCGTCCGTTGCTGGAATTGCGGGCTCGAAGGACATTTGCGGAGAGACTGAGACGAAAGACGACCAGAGGTAAACAGCACGAAGTCGGGAAACGCCTAGGCGCCAATACAGAGGGGGTAGTATTGGCAAAGGACGCATCTGAAACACCCCTGACACCCGCCAAAATCTCACGGCTGAAGAGAGGAGAGGGTAGCCTAATGGTGAAAGGATGGATCAATGCGGAAAAGGTCGCCATCACTATCGATACAGGAGCAACTATCTCCGTAGTTAGGCCAGACAAGACAGGAAGGCTACAACCGCAGTCGGTATCCAGACCATTTGCGCTGCACACGGCAAGTGGAGAGCGACTTCCAGTGAGAGGGGAAGTGGAGCTGCTACTGCGTCTGGGGGCCAGGCCGATGAGAGTAAAAGCTTTTGTGGCCGACATTCAGGACGAATTCATCTTGGGCCTGGATGTGATGCGGGCGTTTGGATTTATCCTGGACATCGGAAAGCATAGAGTAATTGCCCACGGGGAGGAAATAAGCCTCCACGGGGAAGGAGACAGGCTCCAAATCGACCATCGGCCGATTCATATACTTAAACCAACCAGGGAGGAGCCGCCAGAGAGACTAGACGGGAAGCCAGACGTATTACCGGAGGAGTTAGAGACCCTGGCAACCATTGGAGGCAGGGAAGTGACTCGTATAGAGGCGCAGGCCATGCGCAAGTTAGTGGCACAATACCAAGATATCTTCTCGAGTGAGATAGGCCGCGGCCGAACAAACAAGGTGTACCACCGCATAGACACAGGACCGGCGAAACCGATCCGACAGACGCCCCGGCGAGTCCTCTGGCGAAGAAAGAAGACGTCGATGAGATGCTCCGAAAGATGTGAGAGAGCGGGGTAATAGAGGAATCTACCAGTCCCTGGCTATCGCCTATTGTCCTGGTGGGGAAGAAAGACGGCTCATTGCGGCTATGTGTGGATTACCGCTAACTAAATAAGGTGACCGTGAAGGATTCTTACCCGCTGCCACGAATAGATGACGTGCTGGACACCCTCGGTGGTTCGAAGTGGTTTTCTACCCTCGACCTGAAGAGTGGATACTGGCAGGTGGTGTTGCATCCAGATGACAAAGAGAAGACGGCGTTCCCTACAGGTACGGGACTGTGGCAATTCACGGTAATGCCCTTTGGGCTGTGTAACGCTCCATCCACGTTCGAGAGATTCATGGAGTCGGTGCTAAGTGGCCTGACCGGAAGAGTATGCCTGGTCTACCTAGACGACGTGATCGTTCTGGGTGACTCGTTCCACCAACACTAAAGAACTTGGAGGAAGTGTTTAAGAGACTCCATACTGCAGGACTAAAGCTGAACCCTAACAAGTGTCACCTGGCCCAAAAAGAAACGACTTACCTGGGTTACGTTATTTCACCCGAAGGCATCGCTACAGACCCTGAAAAACTAAAGGTGGTAGAGGAATGGCCTACACCCAAGAATAAGAGAGAGCTACGGGGTTTCCTCGGATTCTGCACATATTACAAGCGGTTCGTGCCGAACTATGCCAAGAGGTCGAAGCCCCTTACCCGACTAACGGAGAAGAAGACACCGCTGCAGTGGACGGAAGAGGCGAAAGCAGCATTCGAGTCACTGAAAGCCGCCCTATGTTCAGCCCCAATTCTTGCCTATCCCAAAGAGAGGTGCCCATTCATCTTGGACACGGATGCAAGTGACGTTGGTATCGGGGGAGTGCTCTCTCAAGTCACGAACAACAACGAGAGGGTGATAGCCTATTTTAGCCAGACCCTGTCAAAGGCAGAGCGGAACTACTGCGCCACACGGAAGGAACTGTTGGCCGTAGTGAAGGCCGTAGGACACTTCCACAAATACCTTTACGGACAGAAATTCGTTCTGCGGACCGACCATGCGGCACTACAGTGGTTTTTTAACTTTAAGAACCTGGAAGGACAAGCCGCTAGGTGGGTGGAAAAGTTACAGGAATACGATTATACCGTAGAGTACCGCCGGGGGCGACAGCACAGGAACGCCGACGCACTATCCCGACGACCATGCGGCGACGACTGCAAACACTGCAGGCGAACAGAAGAACGGGACTAGGAGGGGGACCTCCAGAGGATAGAGCTCGTAGAAGGGGCGAGGTGGCACCCTAGTCAGCTACGGACTTGCCAGCTGAGTGACCCAGACGTGGGGCCAATACTGCGGGAGAAGGAGTCAGGGCAGCGGCCAACCTGGAGTGACATCTCGGGAAGAAGTAAGGTGTATAAGAGCTATTGGGCACAGTGGGACTCACTTCAGGTAGATGGAAGCGGCATACTCCGACGAGCTTGGGAGACAGCGGATGGAAAATCAAAGCTGATACAGACCGTGGTGCCAAAGGAACTGGTGCGCGAGGTCCTAGATGAACTGCATGGGGGGGCTAGCAGCGGCCACTTCGGAGTTAACAAGACGCTATGCCGGGTGCGGAAGAGGTGCTACTGGGTCCGATGTAGAGAGGACGTCGAGGCGTGGTGCCGACAGTGTGACCTTTGCGCAGCCAGCAAGGGCCCCCGGACCAGGACGAGAGGAGCCATGCAACAATATAATGTGGGCGCCCCATTCGAAAGGATGGCAATCGACCTGGCAGGACCTTTTCCCAGAAGCGAGAATGGCAACCGATTCATTCTGGTGGTGATAGATTATTTCACAAAGTGGCCCGAAGCATACGCACTACCAAACCAAGAAGCAATTACGGTAGCCGACGTGTTGGTAAACCAAGTCTTCTGCCGATATGGTGTACCACTGGAGCTTCACAGCGACCAGGGCCGGAACTTCGAGTCCCTGCTCTTCACGGAGATGTGCAAATTGCTGGGGATCCGGAAGACGAGGACCATACCACTCCACCCCCAGTCGGATGGCATGGTCGAGCGCTTCATTGGAACGCTCGAGGAGCACCTGCGGAAGGTTGTGGACGAGCACCAGCGGGACTGGGACCGAAAGCTCCCACTGTTCCTGCTTGCATACCGATCGGCCATACATGCGAGCACTGGTTGGACACCGGCAGGTATGGTTTTCGGGCGGGAGCTAAGACTTCCCTGTGACTTGTTGTTTGGATCACCCCAGCCGGAGCCTATGTCAGCCGTAGCATACGTCGCCGCCCTGGAGAGCAATCTGCTGCACATACACAACCTGGCCCGAGAGAGGATCAATATGGCCAGTGGTCGGATGAAAGCAAGATACGACATCCGGGCGAACGCCGCTGGGTTTAAGGAGGGAGACCAAGTCTGGTTGTATGACCCGAAGAGAACTAAGGGGAAATCCCCGAAGTTACGGCCACCGTGGGACGGACCATACCTAATCGTCAACAGGATCAACGACGTTGTCTACCGCATACGGAAAGGACTGGCCAAGATGAAGGTCGTACACATCGATCGCCTGGCACCCTACCGAAATGTGCAGCCTGCTCGGGGCGAGCAGGGTGAAGAGGGGGAGTATTGTGGCGAATCACGAGCAATCATATTGCACACTGAATTAATACAAAAGACATCACATGGGGTTTTTGAGACATATGATAGGTAAGATTGTGAAGTGAAAGAAAACAGAAAAAGGGATCGAGGCAGGAAGATTTATAAGAAGTGTGTTAAAAGTGTGGCTCTACTGACGAGAATAGAAGAACAGAGGGATTTATTTGTTACTAACTAATAAAGTGTTACTAGTTACCCGGCCTTTTCATTTAGTAGATATAACAGTAGTTATACAATAATCAGAGAATGAATGAAATAATTTAAGCTGAAGAGTTTTCGGTATATCAAGAAGGAAAATATCAGTTCTCCTAGGTAAATTTAAACAGATGTTGATCATGCATAGATCCAAAAGTGAGAATGGTTGAAAATCTTCTCGTCAATAGTGTAGTGTAGAGTGTGCATAGTTATTTGTTGATAGTGTCCGTATGGCAAAGTGTGAATTCCGTCATCTAGAATGAAACGTTTTTGATCAAAACACGTCAAACTTGTTTTACTACATTCATATGTGTATAAGTGGTGTCGTTTGGATTGAATAGTTTTGAAATGTACATGTAATACAAGGTCTTGGCTTTTTAACACATTTAGATAATCAGAAAATGATATTCTATTCACAGCTTTTTTTTTAACACCTTTTGCCTTTTTAACGATGTGTTTGTTGAAAATGTTGAAGCTATACATTTTAGGTCTTAATGCCACCATTTGTAAATCGGAAGAACCCGAAAATTTAATTCATTTTTTATTAGATTGCCCAATTCTGTTTGATCAACAAACAAAAAAGAAAATACAGTATTATCCCAACATGTTTTAGAAAAGAACCATGTTTTTGACTTCGCTGACGTAGGGATCTTGGATTTTGAAGTTGGGCACAAAAAAAGGCTTTTTAAAGAAATGGTATACCTCGAGAGGAAAAATCTTGTAGCCAAAAAGCGGATGTAGCAGGATTAAATATAGCTTACTACAATTTAATAAACCAAACATAATCTTTTGTTACTGTAGCATCTGGTGGCCAGTTCAGAAAACACATGCCACAGAAAACCTTTATTGTTACCTACCCTGGATAGAATTATATTGTCATTCTACTATTTGTCATCACACTAACCTTTGTGCAATATTTTTAGTCAGCAGAGTTTGATTTTTTTAGTTCTTTTATAATTTTTATAATTTTAATTTTTTTTAATAGATTACTTAATATTAAAATAATAGAATATAATTTATATAATGATAAAAATGCAATAATAACATTTGATGAAAACATCTTAGTTTTGGTAGGTTATCGTAAACACTTAGTATTTCTATTTTTCAGTTCTTATTTTTATGTAAACAAAATTTTTATATATTTATTGTTGATTTTGTTGCTGTATACAGGTACTGAGGAAGATTATGAAATATAATCGAAACGTTTACCTTTAACTAAAAATTTTTTCATTGACCAATACCCGAAAATCTATAGACATATTAACGATTATATATATAATAAATTAATATGATAAATGTGGAACTTTTTGCATGCAGATAAATAACAAATTTTATGTAATATAAGCAAGAAACTATCCTGAAGAATCTATGTAACCTACCCTAAAGAGGCTATTTGCTTGCTGTAAACTATTTTATTTTATGTGTGCAATACTTTTAACAAATATTCCTGCACACCCATGAAGTGAACTAATCCTAATGTTAATCTAAACCTAATAGGGTTGAAATACTTTATTTCTTTCAACCCCGAAATATAAAACCTAAACTAAACATTTACCCTAACATTCTCGCCAATAAACTTGCTAATAAATACATTTTTGCTAATAAACACATTCACGCCAATAAATACATTCTCGCTAATAAATACAATCGCACTAATAAATACATTCACGCTAATATATACATTCATACGAGAGGAAGTACTCGTTATTCCTTTCCCCTAACATAAAAAAACTAATATCTATACAAATTAATATCCTTTAAAAAATCAAATAGCCTCTTTATATAAGGAGAATCCTCTTGTAGAATAGCGCGCTTGTCATGTGGCAGGCCTGCCTGCTCTTTCTACGCAGAGCCTGACACCCTTCCAACACGTGCGCCACCTTAGCCTTTCTCGGTATCGAGCGCACCTCGGCCTTCTTCCGCCAATAAGGAGGTGCCCATGGGTTACACGTGAATGACCAATCCTCAGCCTCGTCAAAATCACAGAGTCATACCGCGGGAAATTCTCGACTGTAGTACTTCGCACACGAGGCTTATCCTGTCCCACTGACTTTGCCATTTCCTATTAATAATGAGTTTCGTATATATTTGTAGGTTAGTGGGGCGAACGGGTCTGATTTCATATGTTTCTGTAGAGGCAGCTCGCTTGGCTGCCTCGTCCACCCTTTCATTACCGGACACGCCAATGTGGCCCGGCAGCCAGGCGAACGTTACTCCTTGACCACGTGCGCTTAACTGCAGCAGTAAGCTGTAAATTTCTAAGACCATTGGGTCTGTCGAGAATTGATCCCGGAGAGCCATTAATGCACTTAATGAGTCCGTCAATATTAGCGCTTTTTTATAATTGTTATTCTTGATTAATTCTATGGCCTGGCATATATCAAACATTTCCGCCATGTACACGGTTGCATAATGCGGAAGTGTCCAACTGAGGGTGACTCCTTCCGTGTACACAGCGCTACCCACGCCGTTGCCTATCTTCGACCCATCTGTAAAGGTAGGTCGAAAGTCATAATCAATATTTAGAATTTCTAGTAATTTTTGTCTATAGACAACGGGAAAGGTTTCCTCTTTTTTATGTAATGCCTGGTCCAAGAGGACGCTTGCAGAGGGTAATGACCAGGAGGAGAAGACACAAAACCCCAACCTACCAAATTCATTCCCTCCGCTGCCAATAATTCCTTACCTCGGACCCCAAGGGGTCGCGTCCGCGAGCGCTGTTGATAGAACTCTTCATTATATGGGCTCTCGAATATGACAGGAAATAAGTTATGGAAACTCTTTCCCCATATTCCAGCGGTGTAAGTCAGGGTGAGCTGTTCTCTCCTAAGTTGAGGAGGCAGCATCCCCGACTCTAAATGAGGCTCTGTAGAGGACTAGTACGGAAGGCGCCTATGAACAGTCTAATACCTTCATTGTAAATCCTGTCTACTAGTTTCGGCGTGACTTGCGAGCAGAACTATAAACTGGGGCTCCATACTCTAGTTTGGAACGGGTAAGTGTAATAAAAATACATTTTAAGATTTCCCGCTCCGTTCCCCATCTATAGCTTTCTAGAAATTTAAAGACGTCGAGGTTTTTCCTTGCTTTTGTATAGGTATAATCTATATGATCCTGCCAGGTTAACTTAGTATTGAATACGAGGCCCAGGAAACGGATACATTCTTTATACTGGATCGATGTGCAGTTTAGAAAAAATGTGGGAGGACTATGCTCCTGTCTTAAGCGGCAAAAATGTAGGCACACCGTCTTGGTTTCAGAGAATCTAAACCTGCTCCTAGAAGCCTCTCTGTCTATTGCTTGCTGTAGGGTTTCTCCGACCTCGCCGAGATCGTTCCTGATAAATAATTGGCGAGATCGTCTACATATAAAGATACTTGAAGAGTATTTCCTACAACTTCTGCTAGACTATTTACCGCTATCGTGAATAAAGTTACGCTTAACACCGATCCCTGTGGAACACCATTTTGCAGGATGTATGGGTCCGAAAGGACCGACCCAAGGTGCACTCGGAACCTTCGCGACTCTAGGAACCTTGGCAGTTTCGCTCTCAATCCCCACATGTGACACTTCCGCAGAATCGCATATCTCCATATTGTATCATAAGCCTTCTCGAGTCAAAGAACACGGCCAGCATGTGCTCCCTGCGCATGAATGCGTTTTGCACGTAGATTTCAAGGTGGCTACCTGATCCAACGTAGAACAATATCAGCGAAATCCCGCTTGATACTGGCTGTAAAATCCTCTCGTTTCTAATACATAAACTAATCTATAATTGATCATAGATTCGAGGACCTTACTCAAGCAGGTGGTCAACGAAATGGGTCTGTAACTGGAGGGATCACTTGGGTCTCTTTTCCTTCTTTAGGGATCGGACAATGATTGCTTCACCCAACCATCAGGGTATTGGCCGGTCTCCCATATGCTATTGAATAGTCTGAGCAGACTTTTCTTCCCAGCTGCATTTAAGTTTTTGACCAAATCGTATGGGATTCCATCCACCCCTGGAGCAGAATCTTTGCATGTGTTTAAAGCGTTTTCTAGCTCATTGATGGTCAGCGGTTCGTTGTAAGCTTCACAGATAGCGGTCTCAAAGTTGGGTGGCTGCTGCTCCACATTACCTTTTTGCTGGAGAAATTCTGCGAGTAAGCCTGTGAGCTGGAAACTTGAGCAAAGTGTACAGCCAAGGCCCCAGCCACATCTCCTGGCTCGGTGACGACAGTTACAGGCACCTACATCAGCAATAAGGAAACAACGCCCACACAGATAGATACTACTGTTCTCTTTAAGATAGAGATAACCATTTATATATATATAAGATAATAATTTAATTGTTAATTCATTAGTACTTTGCTCGTTGCTACTGTGTACATGTGTGTCCGCTTGTATGTCGATAAAAGTTTTTTTTAAAAACTCCCCCGCAGTTTCTGTTTTTATAATTGGCGCTCGATTGCAGGGACCGGCGAAAGTATTTAAAGCGATCTGTAATCCCCTAAAATACTTCGGTTTTTACCGTTAATTGCCGGCCCAACGGAAAGGAATCCAGACGAGACTACTTATCTCAACCAGGGTTCCAGACACCCATCAACTGCACACAACAGGCTACAGGGCACACAAACAAGGAAACCTGGCGACACACCACGAGGACATCATCGCAACCGAGGGAGCCTCAGGCAGAACTTCGGAGCCAGAGCAACAACCACCAAATCCTTTCAGAGGTAATTTAAATTTCACTCTCGTACCATCCAGAATGAGCAAAATTTCAAGGCCCCTTTCACACGACATCTTGCGATACATCCCCGATTATGAAGGCAACAGCCACGAACTTCCCCATTTTATAGACACTTGCCAAGAAATTTACGGGAGTTACTGTGCGGCAAACGTTGAAGAAAAAGAGCATAACCACTGGTTATTAATAAAAGCCATACTAACCCACATAAAAGGCCCCGCTAAAATTGTAATATATAATAATAATTGTAAAACAGTAGAGGAAATTATAATAGCACTACGAAAAAATTTTGCGGATAATCGAACGGTACCCGACCTATTTTCAGAGATAAATTGCATGAGGTCAAAACCAAAAGAACACCCTATAGAATTCTTAAATCGACTAGACGAAAAACGGACTACCATAGTAACAAAATATAAAATAGACGGGACGACTGGAGTAGTATTAACAGAATTAACTAAACAATTAGACGCTCATTTAGTAAGAATATTCCTTTACGGGATACACCCTTCACTAGGCGCTTATTTACAATCACTACAATGTCAAGACCTAGACGACGCTCGAACAAAAATTATAAATGACTGCGGAATAATAATGAGCCAACTAAGACTAGCAAACACACCCGAAAGCATTACGTACAACACCCCAGTAACAAACAAGAACCCCCCAAACACTCAAAGACCCTATAAAAACAATTTTACTTATCCACAATACCAAACATATCAAAACCCTCGATCCAACTTTATCCAACATCAAAACTATGTACCACACTTTAATTTCCCTCAATACTCTCAATTTAGACCCGACTATAATTCCCCCCAACACTTTCAATTTAGACCAATTCTTACGCGAGTATCCCCCAGAAAATGAAAACGAGAACGAACACGATAACAGTAGCCTAGCCACAATACATTCCCAAGACAGCTCAGCCGACCAAATTACACTAATGGGCAAAACTAAAATTCTAAACGTGGAACAGAATCAAATATTGATAGAACGAGGTTCACCAGATGTGAAACTTCTCAAAGTATTTGGAAAGAAACGAATAAAAATCACCCTTAGCAATTTAGATGTAAAAACACAATTAAACCAATTTATAATCGACTACTTAAAACCTAACACCACATATGGAGTTTACTGTCAAAACACTGAAACACTACAATCAACATATGACGACATATTCTTAACCTCTCCAGAATTTAATACTTACAAACTTTCGAACTATCAAACTTCGTAGATATTACAAAATACTACTCGACTTAGAAGATAAAGAAGAACAGACTGAAACAATTAGTAATTATCACGGAGGAAAAACTTATCATAGGGGAACCTCCGAAACATATGAACACATAAGACGAAGATACTACTGGCCAGGAATGTACAAAGACATCTCTGACTACATTAATCAATGTCCAATCTGCCTGAAAACCAAATATGAGAGACAACCCATCAAACTGACTTATAATCTCACCCCTACACCAGATAAACCCTTCGAGAAATTGGCCATAGATGTATTCACCTATAACTCGAAGAAATTTTTAACCATGATTGACTGCTTCAGCAAAAAACTAACGATCTACCCCATACAAACACACAATCAATTGGAGGTACAAGACAGATTACAAAACTACTTCTCCCTTTTCCCATTACCGAAAATAATCCAAATGGATAATGGAAAAGAATTCGACAACAACGGTATCAAAAATTTACTCACTCTTTACAACATAGAACCTCACTACACGACACCCTCACATTCACAATCACAAGGCATCATAGAAAGAGCCCACTCTACCTTGGTAGAGCTATTAAATTCAATCCAACTCCAAAATAAAACTAACAACCTAGAAAGAAACATACAGCTAGCAGTATTAGCATATAACAACAGCATAATAACAAGCCTAAAACTAACCCCCATGGAAATAACGTTTGGAACTAATAACATAACCCCTGACAATCTACAACCCACCTTGACGGAAGAAAGAACTAAACGCTATCACCAAGATCTAGACATAGTACACAACGTAATTAAGGATAGACTAAACAAAGAAAAAGAAAAAAGGACACAAAAACTAAACCAACATAGGGAACCGGAAGTAGAACTACCTGACACAGTTTACTTAAAATCAACCACACACAGAAAACACAAACCCAAGTACTTTCCAGTATCATATAATCCTAAAACTAAATTAGCAACTAATCTTAAATTTCAAGCAAACAAACAATTCAAAGTACACCCTAATCGAATGAAAAGACCTAGAAAAGTGAACAAACGAATTTCTGTTTCAGGACAAAATGTTAACGCAAACGCTGATACTGAACCTACTAATCCAACTGATACCAACAAACCTAGCACCAGCACAGGCCTATAAAGTAACGGACTTAACCAAATCACCTGGCATAATACCTTTCCTAATACAACCATCCTTCATACTGAATCAAACTTATTCTTACATTCATAACATAAACCTAAGCAAATTACAAGAAGAAATAACACGAACAGAACAGAATTTAAGGAGAATAGACCCAAAGAAAAGAGATCCTCATTATATCAGAACTATAAACGCTTTTTTAAAATACGCACAAGACAAACTAGACCATATCTACTCAAACAAAATAAACAGGCAAAAAAGAGGATTAATTAACGGATTAGGGACAGCTATATCATGGCTAACAGGAAATATGGACGCAAACGACAAGGACCGGTATGACAAAATAATACAGCAAGTTCAAAAGAACGAATACACTATCGAACACAACGTAGAAAACCAACTTACCGTCAATACGGAATTAATTAACAAATATAACAAAGACATAGGCATAATTCAAAACAACAACAACAAACTAAAAAGCTATTTGACGATACTGACCAACGAAACGTTCGCTTTAGAGCTCGCGCATCAATATAATTTCCTCTTAAGTAACTTACAATTATTAATAAACAAATTAAATGACATAAGTAATAGTATAGAATTTTGTAAACTGGGAGTAATACACTCCAGTATTACAACTACCCAAGAAATACTACAAGTTGTTAACCAAACCAAAATCCAACCTATTAGCGAGGATCCTGAAATCCTATGGCAATTAGGCTCCATTAAATGCGCTCTGTACGAAGACCACATATCCTACATCCTAGAAATTCCCCTAAAATCCACTTTATACGAAACCCTTTTCTATCTTTCACACCCCGCAGAATACCAAGGAAAAATTATAACAATTTATACATATCCCCATTTAGTATTAAGAAATTATAAACAATTATATACTAGCAACAATTGTACATTAATTAAAGGAAAGTATTATTGTAGACAAGCCAAAAGAATCGAAAATAATAAATGTATTGAAAATCTGTTAAAAAAGGAACCACATGACTGTAAAACAATAATACTTCACGAACCCAAACCCTTTGTAAAATACATTTCCCCACTTAACAAATACTTACTTTACAAACATAACGATTTAATTATAAATATTAATAATTCCATTAATGTAACCTTGTATTCGAAAAATTGTTACTTATTATATCTAGAACCAAATGAATATGTACATAATTTTCCCAAGCCATATGTCTACTGGGAAACTAATCCTATTGATATGGAAAATATTCTTATTAACAAACCTAGTAATATTAACATATCCTTTGACAAACTTAATCATTTAAATATCCACAATAAACCTTTAGAGATAATTACAGAAGTAGCTAATAATAATACCCATATTTTAATCTTATATTTTATTGTAATCATAGTATTAAGTCTTGTTATATTATATATCTATAGGAAAATCCATAACTATTGTAAACAACCAAAATTAATAGAAAATAGAAATTTAACCCCAAAACAGGAAGAACCCTGCTACCCTTCACTTAACCCCTCGCCGAGGGCGGCTCAATCTTGAGGAGGGAGGAGTTACAGGCACCTACATCAGCAATAAGGAAACAACGCCCACACAGATAGATACTACTGTTCTCTTTAAGATAGAGATAACCATTCATATATATAAGATAATAATTTAATTGTTAATTCATTAGTACTTTGCTCGTTGCTACTGTGTACATGTGTGTCCGCTTGTATGTCAATAAAAGTTTTTTTTAAAAACTCCCCCGCAGTTTCTGTTTTTATAATTGACGACATTATTAATTTTTAGAACAGGTATCAGCGGGGTTCTGCGACCACCAGAGAGGGCTCTTATCTTATTCGACACCTCCCTCAATGTCGATGATGTAGAAATCTTTGACACGTAGGAGGTGAGGGTTTCTTTTTTTGACTTTTTAATTAGCGCCTCTCCTTGGCTCCTAATCTTTTAAAATTAATTAAATTTTTCTCCGTCGGATACCTTTTAAATCTATTTAGGGCCTGCTTTTTTTCCATGATAGCAACTTTGCATTCCGGGGTCCGCCAGGGGACGCAGGATCTTACGACTCTCCCACCTACCTTCGGTATAGTACCCCTAGATGCATCCGCAAACGCCTTCTCCTGTGAGGGGTGGTGTCACCACTCTGGAAGCGTAAGCAGGCAAATTTGCTCTTTTGATGTCATATCTCCAGGGTGCCACAAAATCTGTCCTGAAGATGGAGCCCGATACTAAGATTGGAAAGTGGTCGCTATGATATAGTTCGTCTAGTTGGTCTATTCCTAGCGAACTGCGACAGTTGGGGTTGTCACATTCTAATCAATTGAACTAAAACCTCCTATGAATGCGTTTTGCATGTAGACCTCAAGGTGGCTCGCCTGATCCAACGTAGAACAATATCAGCGAAATCCCACTTAATACTGGCTGTAAAATCCTCTCCATGTGCCGCACTATTGTTGAGGAGCATCATGTTAGATTATCTATAATCTCCTCAAGAGTTCTGCCTCGTGTATCATTCTAGCTGACCCCCAGATGTTGTGGCAGAGTCTCCCAGCAACAACAGCTGGGTGGGGAGCTGCGAAAGCAGATTCTCCAGATCACTCTTCCGCCAAAATATGTCTGGAAGGTATATACTGACTAAAGTGATCTGCCGCAATGGTGCCGCTAGGCGCACGGCAACGGTTTGTAAATTACTTTGTAGGGGTAGCCGTTTGCTTGAGATATTATCCCGTACACATACGGCCCCTCCACCATGCGCCCTTTCGCCTGGGGCAGGATCTACCTCTTTACTAAATACGACGTACCCAGGGATTCGAATGAGTTGCCCCGGGCGACTATCCAAACAGGCACAACCCAAATGGACGGTAGTCCGCTACCATTCGACGTAACCCTCCCATATTATTCATAAAGAGTCGCATGTTTCATTGAAGAATGGACTCACACATGTTAATATTTTGAAGAATTCATGCCTGGTAGGATCCTAATACTTAATGAACTATTTACACTATGAATTACAGGATTCATTATGTTGGTAAAAGAAATGAATATGGATGCGTAGATTAGTACTTACTCAGTGGCACACTTATTCCGCACACTTACCCTTAGGCCAACCCCTTTTCTTATCTCTAGGAGGGTGGTCAGGAATGCTGCCACCCTCCGATTCTAAGGCTTCAATGTCCGTCCCAATTAGCTGTCATTGCTGCTAGGGGGGGCGGACATAAGAAATTGTTTGTCCTCTAGTGGATCTGCCGCTTTTTCCACTAATCCTTGTTTGGGCTTGGGGTTGGCAGAATCAATTTTGGACTTTTCCTCCTGAAAAAGTAAGTGGCGGTGTGCAATCGCCTTCGTGGTTATGTTTACCACATATGCATACCGCTTCTATAGCCTTATATTTCATGGAAGTGTGCCCAAACTTCTGGCATTTATTGCATCTCATTGGAGACGGTATATATGGTCGCACTTTTAGCTTGCAGAAAGCTGCTCGTCAATCATTTGCGGCAATCTTGGGCGGTGAAAGTGAGGGCCCCCTCCTTCCTTAGGGAAGCAGTATCCACTAAGGAACCTTCCTGCCTCCGCTTTATTCGCCTCACATCCATCGCACCCTGTTCGGGCGGGCCCTCTTTTACAGAACTGCTCAAAAAGTCCCAACACGTATCACGCCTTGTGATGTGTTTAGCCGTTTGCGGGGACATGCTTCCACTTCAGCATCCATATACTTTTGTAACTTCAAGATAATTTCTGCCTGAGCGCGATTTTCTGCTTCGATGCAAATAGAGCTGTCGTTTTGCTTGTTTACACCTTTTAGTTTGCCTAAAGACGTTTTTATGTATTGGTACAACTTGAAGGGACACTCATTTGTGAAGGAACCATGCTTCTTTTTTATAACGAAGAACCTTCCCCAATTATCTTCTTCCAAGTCTAGAAACTTCGCAATTTTTTCAGTTATTCCTTAGTTGCTGCCCCTGGCTTTCTTCCTTGGCGATGAAGAGGGTTGCAGCGTAAAGTGCAGCCCAGTTAGTATTTTTCAAGTCGTATTGTCCTTTTCCATGCCTTTTCTTTTGCCAGAGAGATCAGTCGAGGGGGTAGGAATTGCTGTAGAGTGGGGAACCTCTACAAGGGGAAGGGGTTCAGAAGAAGGGAGAGGATTTTTAGGTATAAAAATAGGGTGGGATATTAGGGTAGGAAGAAAGGTTGGGCTAGGTCCAGAAAGATGTTTAGATTACTGTCCATAATAATCTTATAATTTTCGTCGAGATATGTGGTTCCGCCTCCTCGAACGCTCAAAATAGGCCCGGTTACTCTCCGGGTAGATCACACACCGATCTAGTCAGGTGCCACGGAAGACAACGTTCCGGTACGGAGCAACGATCCGTGTTCCCGTGGCCCCCTTCCTAACCCTAGGTACCCAACTGAGGTGGAATTCCCTAGCCTTCCTGGAGTCGAGCTTTTCCCCAGGTAGGGCACTCGGGTGAAGCCGAGGCCAAAGACATGTGTTGGGATTGGACGCCTGCAGGTCGTCGCCCTCAATGCCCAGGATCCTCTTTTCCACCCTAGCCCCAAAGCCTCGTGCTGGGAAGCACGAGGGAGAGGTATTTATACTCCGAGCTCTCAACGTGTGCGTTCGTGCAGTGTGTGTAGTCGTCTGTAAAGTGTTGAGTGTTAAGGTGTAAGTGGGTGTTTGTGGTGGGGAGCTCGAGTTTGCCTGTGGGATCGCTAGACCCAAGTAGCTGCACACATCAACTACTTTTGCAGGCCCTATGTGTATTGTGTCAATGTTGGAAGGTATTAGTGTGAGTGTTGTTAGATTGGGATACCCGCAGGGTCGCCAAGCTCCTTGAAGAAGTGACTAGTCTACTTCCCCCTACAGGGTGTAAAAATTATTCTTTGTCAAATAAATTATCCGCAAGGGAAAATTAGATTTTCATCAATTTGCCATATTGTGACGTCACTAGTTTTTAACTTAATTTGCATAATAGTACTTATTTTCTCTTTTCCAAATTGAATTTTTCACCAAAAATACCTATTTTCAGGTTTTCTGAGTACAAATAAGTGATTTTTTTACAAATTGTTATAATCAGCATACTCAGAAATTGTAATTCGGGAAGATCAAACTTGATCCGACAAGGTTTTGGTCAAAATGGTCTACCGGAAGATAAAAAGAAAACTTTATTGAAGCGAAATTTTCAGTTGTTAGCAGTATTCTCGAAAAAGGCTCCAACAATTTTCATTAAAAAGTGTGCATATACGCTCTATTAAAATAAGTCATCACTTTTATTTGAATTTTTTTTTTTTTTGAAAAAATCGTTTTAAAAGGATTTATGGGAAAGGTGATGTTATTCTCCTTATGTACCCGAATTCTAATTTTTTAAGAAAATAGATTGACCAGAAGTGCTGCGACTTTATTGCAGTTTTTTCCAATTTCTAGTTTTTTCTGCAATCTTCTCCGTACAGCAAACGGCTATCACTTCTGTTGGAACTTTTTCCGGAGAAAAATGATTTCAGCGTGAGTGGTTTGACGACCACTGTTCCATAAAAAAATGTATTTTTATTAAATTCGCAGTTCCTTACCAAACCATCAATAGTTTCAAGTTTGAAGACAGGCAATTATAACATGTAAATTGCAATAAAGAAAGTCGTGTGCTTATCATTTGAATAGATAAGGTATAGTAGAACGGAAGGTGATAAAGAGGGGGCGTGCACATTTATAGGAGGCGCTGATAGTTCAGTTTTAGATTTATGTTGTGTTTCTCAAAGTATATTGAAACTGGTAGCAAACTTTAAAGTGTTGGATGAGTGTTTCTCTGACCACATGCCAATTTCACTAAAACTTCACTTTCAAGGAAATTCTTTTGTTGATGATAAATTCATTGTGCCTTTGCTACCGAAGCTTATTGGGAGTAAAGTTGATGATGTAAAATTTAAAAGGAATTTAGAATTTAAAGTAGCGCGATTTAGTAATCTTTCTTACGGGCCGGAACACTATCTACAGTATCTGCTGCATATGATAAGAGAGTCAACGTTTTGCGGTAACATGTTGAGGAATTCGGGAAGAGTCCCATTTAGGCAAAATAAAGTTAGGTGGTTCTATGGGGAATGTGAAATGTAGCGAAGGCGGTCATTTACCTGGTTGAAATTATACAGAAAAAGAAAAAACGATTTCATTAGAGAATAATATTTGAAAGTTAATAGAAAATACAAAACACTGTGTAAAGAAAAAGAAAATGTATTTTATAAAACGGTATGTAATAATCTACAAAATGTTAAAGATTCCAAAGAATTTTGGAATATTATTAAAATATTTGCCTATAAGAAGTTTAAAATAGTCCAAATATTAAAGTGCAGGATTGGGTGGAACATTTCTCCCTTTTACTGAATCCTAAACTTAGTTTCCCACCTATACAATTTGCCTGCCCCTTTATAACGGATGAACTACTTGATGAGAAAATAAGGATGGAAGAATTGCAACTTGTTATAAATCAGGCAAAAAATAATAAGGCGCCAGGATTCGACAGAATTCCAAATGAATTCCTCAAAAATTGTCCTTTAAATTTTCATGAACACCTGCTTTCTGTATTTAATGAAATTTTTGATTCCGGAAATGTTCCAACTTCCTTTTCTAAGTCAATTGTTTTCCCATTATTCAAACAAGGAGATGTAAATGACGTAAATAATTACAGGGTATATCTTTTTCTGATTCCGTTTCAAAATTATTTACTGGTATCTTGTTAAAAAGGTTACAAAGGTGGGTAGATATAAATAATATACTTGTAGAATGCCAGGCCGGCTTTAGAAAGGATTACTCTGCAGTTGACAATATTTTTATCAGAGACATTTTCCGTGATAGCCTGCTTTATTTTGTGGTCATCGACCGGTTTCGGGCGTTCGCCCATCTTCAGGATGCGTTTTTCAGACAGTGTGACAATACTGACTTGAACAGAGCAAATTTAGTTTACACACTAGAGACGGAAAATGTCTTCGATGCTTTCCAGCTCTGCGGAACCAACCACCATAACGAGAATATTTTTAATTTATTCAATATCGTTAAATTAAAATTATCAGTCAAAAGAAGAAAAGTATATTGTTGTTTTGTCGACCTGAAAGCGGCCTTTGATTCCCTGGATAGGAGTGCAATATTTTATAAATTGTATAATATTGGTGTATCAACAAAATTTATTAGAATACTGGAAGGGCTATATCATAGAACGGAGAGTTCTGTGTGGTGTCAGGGAGGCACGTCACACAGTTTTCGGGTAAGCGTTGGTGTTAAACAGGGCTGCCTGTTATCCCCACTTTTATTGTTTTGTTTATAAACAATCTACCCGAATGTTTGGGAGGTGGGGTGTATCTTGGGGATATAAATATTAACTGCCTTATGTACGCTGGACCTCGTCTTGTTGAGTTCCGAACCTATTAATCTGCAAAGAATGTTAAATAATCTAGTTAACTACTGTGAACTCTGGAACCTTCAGATAAACCTAAATAAAACTAAAGTAATGGTTTTTAAAAACGGAGGAAAGGCATCTAAATATGAACAGTGGCTTATTAAAGATAGAAAATTGGAGGTAATGAAGCAATACATTTAGGGGTGACGCTGACTTCCACGCTTAATTTGAAAACTCATCTATCTTAAAAAGATAGTTTGGTCTATCGGCTGCTAAATTTGGTCTCAATTCCGCTAGGAAACACCTTATGTTTAATAATAGCGTACCTTTACAAAGTAAAAAGACTGTGTTTGACTCTGTTTCACGATCCGTTATGTGTTACGCCTCGCAAGTTTGGGGTTACCAGCATTATGATGAAGTGGAGAAATTATTTTGTTTCTTTGTAAAAAAATTATGTTCACTCCCTTATAATACCCCTAGCTATTTTCTTTACCTGGAGACGGGATCCCCCTCCATGTTTCAGTACACATTAGGTACTCATTTTTCTTATTTGCAAAAGGTTTTGAATATGTCAAACAACTGTCTCCCTTTTATTCTCGCAAATAAAGTCATCAATAGACAGGTATTCTGGTATGTAGAATGGGAGAAATTAGTTGGAAAATTGAATGGCAGTATGCTGGTGAATTATACTAATTGTGAAGATTTTAAAAGATGGTCTAGTGCGGTGCTAGGGGCAGTCGAGGTTGCCCACAAGAAGGAATTAATGCATAAAGTTGCCACCTGAAAGTTTCATAGTTTGTATAAACATTTAAATTTCGAACTAGGCCATAAAAGTTATTTAGTAAATAATAAGATGCACCTAATTAAAATTATTTTTAAAATAAGAGGCCAGTTATTTAACTTGAATTTTAAACCATGGTGTACAGATCGGAGCGGGAACTGTTCATTATGTAACATGGTGTGTATGAAGATACTTATCATTTCATATGTCGCTGCCCAGTGTTAACTGAATTTAGAAAAAACTGGTTATGTAAAAATGTGTTAACATTTGATGACTTTATAAGTTACCTAAATGATCAAAACTGGTACAATCTATACAGATACTTATAGTAGCTTGGCGTTACCGACAATTCATGGTTGCGGAATTTAATTATTAAAATATTCTTTGTTTTCTGCTTTATTTCCTCTTCTTTATTTGTTTATTTTCTATTTTATTTGTTTTTAGCTTATTTAAATGTAAATAATTAGAGTCAACCTGGCAGACGGACGTTGTCCATTGCTATATAAGTTTAATTTGTCATACAAGATTCTTTTATTTTTTGTATTTTTCTGTTATTAAACTTAATTGTCATCTATCTATCTATTTTATCATTTGATTAGATAAAAGAGCCTTTTAAAATAAAATATGGTTATTTTATAACATAAGGGATAACCAGCAATTTTGAGGAATAATTGGTTTGGTCACGAAGATGTTAGAGTTATATGGCCAGCCCTTTCTTACAGAACACCACTCAATCACCAGACAACCTTTCTCTCTTCCTTATTTTTTGTAGTCTAATTATACGTGTGAGGTATCACAATAGTCTAATTATACTTGTGAGAATATATACAATAGTCTTGTAGTTAAAACCACAGCCATTTAAATCAAATAAGATACAATCAGCCCTCGTTCCAAGTATTTATCTATTTAAATAAAATGTATTTCCAGTATATTTTTTTAATTTTTCTTGCTAGTAAGAAAAGGTGTTGTGTCCATGTCAAATTTTCGACCGGAAATATACGTTTTGAGTATGGAAAAAACGTTAGCGAAAGAAGTGTGTGTGTGTGTGGGTGTGTGTGTGTGTGTGGTGTGTGAAAACAAAGTATCTCAAAACTCGCAGGAAGCTCAAAACGTTATCTGCAATCCCGGCCACCACACAGCTGTGGCGTGGACTGATTTCTCAAAAATTAGTGTAAGCCTGTCAATCTCTCACCCCATGTCCTCCTAGCGATTCTTCTGCACACTCAGAAAACTATCTGTACTTTCGTGCAGACATACTCAATTTAGGGACGCCAGTTGAATTTATCGTTGATGAGGACCCAAAGATATTGTTACACCTAAAAATTCCGCGTTGCCACTAGCTCAATGGAGAAGGGGTGGGTGTATTATCAACTGTAGCAATCTAGGTAAGGAAGGATAAGGGAAGGGAAAGAGAGGAAGGTTAGGAGACAATTAGGACAAAAGAAAATAATAATAATTTTAAATAGTCTGTTAAATAGCTAACAACAATATATAAAAAAAAAGAATTTGGCGCCACGTAAGTTTTCTATGGGGGGAAGGGAAAACTACGAAACTCCTGTATAGGACGGGAATTTGGTCAAGATAGGGAGGATCAGGTATATGGGTCCCTAGAGAAAGTGGCAAATCAGAATAATATTTTTAAAAATGGGCAATAACCCCCCAAAACGTAAAATATGAAAAAAATATTTTAAAAAAGTGATTGGATAAATGGAACCAAACAAAAACAAAAATAATTATATAAAAAAATACGGCCTGAGATTCGAACCTCAGTTCCTCAACTGGTAGTGAGCCCTTTAACACATTCGGACAAACTCGCCTCCTAATACGACGTCATTCTCAACGAACGGTAGTACTTTCTCTTACTACACTTTACTGGTTCTGATTACTATGCTCCCTGTAATAGAAAGAGAGAATTACATCAGCAAGAGAGAGCAGACAGACGAGAGAATTAAGAGAGAGAAGGACTCTCTCTGGTACTCTCTGACTCAAGCAGGCTAGAGTGGGAGAACCTGTATATAAGCCAGTGAGAATCTACCTAACGACATCTATCTAGATATCTATCTATCAGATTCAACTATACATCGCATCGTGTCATATCTCTACTCTCACCTTTTATTCTATAAAAATCATTACTAGTCCAGTGCAGTTTGTGTAAACTTATAGCCATATTATAACAGTGTCTTCATATCTCGTCTAATTAATCAAACCCAATTTCTCCCCTCATCAACTCCATTATATTGGTGGCAGCGTTTGAGAATCCCGCTTCAGCTTCAACATTTTCGAACATAAAGGTAAGTCATTTCTTTCAGTTTTTCATATTTACACATATTTATTTCGTTACTTATTTATATTTCATTGTTACACTCGATTCTTTTTTCATTTAAAATTTTATCGACTTTTTTCCTTTTATGAAAAGAGCCGATATCATCAAAGAACTCAAAAAACATAATCTCCCAATAGGCGGTAATTTATTAGTGTTAAAAGAACGCTTATCGAAAATTAAGAATATGGCTACTTATACGATTGATGGCCAGCAAAAGACAGCCGATGAGGCAATTGCGTACGTTTAAAATATGTGCAATACGGCAAATCCTGTAAATATCAGGCATCTCCAGATGATAAACAATTTACCTATATTCGACGGTTCGCACAATAGGATAGTTCCAGCTTCATCGACCAACTCAATAATTATAGTCTCCTGTCGGGTTGGTCTGATGCGGACAAATTAGAAATTTTGATTTTAAAACTAACAGGTCCCGCAAAGATTTATTTTGATACCTTTAAGAAACAATGCGCAAATAATAATGTCTCTCTCACCTATCAGAAGGCAATAGAAAATCTAATTAACAGATTTAAAAAAGAAAAAAACGCCCATTGTTCTTTTGCAACAAATAACCAGCCTGCATCAGAATCCAAATGAAACTCTTGAAGCGTTCTCTGATCGCATTAAACATATTTCTACCTCGGTGCTTTTCAAACACAAGAGAATCCACTTCTTACCTTACAAAACCTTGTAGATAAATTAACTACAGACACCTTCATCAAATCTTTACCTAGTTCAATTAAGCCTCAGGTACAGATAAAACTTCCGAAAACCCTGGATGAGACACAAGCTTATGCCACAGCCCTTAGAGATATTCAAAACGTAGAACCGCAAGGTTCAATATTTGCAATGAAAAAGTCAGATACGCCTATAGAATCCACAAAAACCCCATCGCCTTGCAAACATTGTGCTGGTATGCACTGGCACAATGAATGCAAGCAAAAACTCACATTCATTGTGAAAAAGGAACGTAGTTTCAGAACCACCGTCGCCATGTAAGTTCTATCAAGGTGACCACTGGAATCGCAAATGTAATAATAAAAATCGAAATAGAAAGCGCACTAATTTTGGCAAAAAGCCTCAATTTCAGCCAAACTATCGTCCTTTCAGGCAAAGTAGGCCTTATATCAAAAAACAAATTCACAATAATAATAATAATAACAACAGTAATAATAATAAGGGTAATAACAATTATGGTAGTAGCAATATAGTAGTAGCAACTTAATAGTGGCAATACTTCAAACCGCTGGATTCCACCAACATGCCAGATATGTGAAAAGCGTAGGCACACAGCAAAGGCATGCTGGTTCAATTCAAAAAACGACTAGGCGCTCAGCCGTTTTCTCAACGGCTACCACTGTACTGATCCCGGCACTCCAGGATTCGAATAACTTATTAATTACAAAACAAAAAAGTTAAAGCATTAATAGACACAGGCGCTTCGCATTCCCTCATAGATGCCAGTCATGTCAAATCGATGGCCGAGAAATCTGACATAATCCTGAAATCGATTACAAATCAGATTATCCCCAACTATGGTCTGTCAACCGTTCATTTAACAACGGCGAAAACACAAAAATTTAGGGTAAATTCGTAGTGTCCTAACTGAAAAATGAATTTGAAATGATCATTGGGAGAGACCTGCTCACAAAATTTCAAGCAATTATAAATTTTAAAAACTCTAACATAACCATACATAAAACAGTAATTCCATTCTTAACAGACAACACAACATCACAAATTAATACCATTCAAAACACAACTTTACCCGAAACATTGTCAACATGACATAAAATCATAATTCCGGCACTCACACACATAGTCAATACATACACTCTTCACACAAAAATTCCTGACGGTTCCATAATGTTGACACAACATGACAGTCTGCCCACAGGACTTTACTTGCCACACACACTGACAAACGTACATAATAACGCTTGTGCAATTACGCTAAGAAACACCACACACCATGAGATCTCCATCACCGAACATTTTCCAATCGCACACATTCATTACAACCCGGAGATACTAAATTCATCACGCAAACATACCATAAATTCCATTCAACAACTTTCGCACAAAGAAAAAATACAATTACAAGCCTTTCAACAACAATTACGCCAGAAACTTCACAACAAGCAGACAAAATTGTTGAAACATTCTCTCCATTTGATGACACATTCACACATGATAAAGATTACAAAACAAAATTTACAGATATAACACACCACATAGACACACAAAATCATCCGCCTGTACACAGTAGACCTTACAAATTATCTCACTCCCATACTAAAAGCTCTCATACAACATAATCTGGATAGAGGAATAATTGAACCGAGTACTAGTAACTGGGCTCATCCGGTAATTCTGGTTAAGAAGAAGTCTGCGGATCAGACAAAAGTCGATCCAAACGACATCACCCAGTTACGCAAACAGTACAAGTACGCGGTTGATCTGCGTAAATTAAACGCAATCACCACATCTGAAATTTATCCTCTTCCAGACCTTCAATACATTTTATCCACATTACATGACACAACATACTTCACAACACTCGACATATCAAACGCATTTCATTCCATTAGACTTGACAAATCATCACAAGACAAAACTACATTCATCACACAATTCGGTACATACAAATTCCTTACTCTTCCGTTCAGATTAAAGAATGCTTCTTCCTGTTATCAAAGGCAGATGGACAAACTGTTAACAGGATACAGGGTGACATATGCCATACATTCATTGACGACATATTAATCTTTCACGGCAAAACATTCCACGAACATTTAACATCCATACAAAAAATTCTCACAAAATTACAGCAGGGCAATCTTTGTATAGACCTAAATAAATGTACCTTCTTCAAAGAAGAATGCAAATATTTGGGCTATACATTGAGCAAAAAAGGCATTTTTCCAGATTATGACAAATTAAAGCAGTAGAAAACTATCCGATCCCCAAAAAATTAAAAGATGTTAGGGCATTTTTAGGATTTGTAGGTTTCTACCGCAAATTTATACATAATTTTGCTGAAATAGCCAAGGCCTTAACGTACTTAATAAAGAAAAATATTAAGTTTGTATGGTCTCCCCAATGCACATCGGCATTCCAAATTCTTAAACAAAAATTAATTTCTCCATCCATTCTGGCATACCCCAATTATCAATATGAATTTATTTTAACTACGGATGCGAGCAACGTCGGCATATCAACAATTTTGAGCCAACACATAAATGGTGAAGAGCGTCCCATAGCTTTCTCTTCACGAGTTCTGTCGGATACTGAGTCGAAACTTTGTATCACAGAGAGAGAATTGTTAGCTATTCTCTTTGGCTGCAAACAGTATCGACAAATAATTTACGGCTACAGATTTAAAATAATTACAGACCACTCAGCTCTACAGTGGCTCAAAAATTTTAAAAGACCCTCATTCTAAATTATATAGATGGTCGCTCAAATTAAGCGAATACGATTTTTACATTGAGCACAGATCGGGTAAAAATATCGCGCATGCTGATGCTTTAAGCCGTTATATAGGCTGCATCAGTACTGATCAGACAGTGCACGAATATTATCCAACAATTGATTTACTTGAAATTGCTCAACAACAAGCTGGCGATCCAGAATGTCAGCGATTAAAAAATTCAAACAATTACAAATTCAATGATCAAGGCCTCTTAATTACAGTCTCTGATAATTGCATTCTAGTACCGTCAGGGTTGCGTGATACTGTTCTGCGCCTTTATCATGACAATCCGTTATCGGCGCATTATGGTAGGCAGAAAACGTATGAACGCATAAAAACACAATTCACTTGCCCAAACATCTCAAATGATGTTCAAAAATACGTTCAGACCTGCTATAACTGTGCCACAAGAAAAACAAAAGATGCCTATAAACCATCTTTAGGCACATTCAGT
Organism: Triatoma infestans; assembly: GCA_011037195.1. NCBI lineage: Eukaryota > Metazoa > Arthropoda > Insecta > Hemiptera > Reduviidae > Triatoma > Triatoma infestans. Next base: position 82,125 of record JAAEAF010013845.1, on the reverse strand, counting down.
GAGCCCAAAAATGTCTGGCAAGCTATTTCCGTTGACGTAGTTGGACCACTGGATGCATCTGTGAACAACGACACAGGTGAAGAATATAAAAATATATATTAACGATAATTTGTCAATATTCTCGCTATTTGGAGATGTTTCCTATGACGAACCAAAAAGCGGAACATTGCACAATTTATGGTTAATGATCCTTTACCAGGATATGGTACGGCCTAAATTCTTTCTACAGATCTGGGTACCACCGTCACATCAACAATTGACATACTCCAATTTTACCCCAATATTGCGAAACCATTTCCCACTATGTGCAAACTGATAAAAATTGGCACAAATATCTACCATTAGTCAAAGCAGCTCACAATTCCACCAAAAACATTTCCACAAATTATACTCCCCATGAAATTGTTTTTGGAACAAAATTTCAGTTTCCCTGGCTTTTGAATTATCAGGAGAAAAATTTACCAAAGGGTAGTAGATATAATGTGCGGATTCTGGCGGGCAAATTTCTGACCCAGGCACTTAAGAACTTTATCGCCCGAGCAGGTCTGGCGTGCGGCTACAAAAACCCTTATATTAGACCTCCCACTGATTTTTAACCAGGAAAAAATATTTTTCGAGCCGGGAGACATCAGTGCAGGCGCTACGTTTATGAAAAGTCTAGCTGAAACATCTCGGTAAAACAAATATTTGTTAGCCGCGAATGGCAGGCTTTGACCTGCGGCTATGTTTTACAATATTTAGCTTGAAAATATAAGGTCGAAAATTGTCAGGGAAAAAAAATTTTTTTTGAGCCGGGAGATGTCACGCGAGGCATGCGGCTAAGGTGTGTAATATTTAGCTTGAAACATTTTAAGGACTTTAATAATGTTTTTGAGCCGTGAACTGTCATCCAAGTCGAGGGCTACTATTTTATAATATTTAGCTGAACACTTTAATATTTTTTGATATTTTGTACATGTTTACACTTATAATATTTTTGCTAAACACATTCTAAGGACTTTAACATTGTTTTTGAGCCGCGAGAGCGATGAGATACAAAGACTAGGCTAATATTTTATAAAATTTAGCTAAACACTTAATATTTCTTTGATTTTTGTTCAGTTTACCTTAGATATTTAGCTACACACAATTCTAGGACTTTAATATGTTTTTAGAGGCCGTGATATGACACTACACGACATGGCTAAGGATGTTTAATATTTTAGCTCAACTTCTAAGGACTTTATAATGTTTTTGCGCCGTGAATATGGCTCCAACTAGGCTAATTTTTTATAATATTTAGCTTGAAACATTTTAAGGACTTTAATAATGTTTTTGAGCCGCGAGATGGCTTCCAAGTCGTGGGGCAAACATTTTATATTTTAAATATTTTTTGATATTCAATACTTTGTTTTTTTTGTGTATTGTTTCACTTTTTTATATTCAGTACTACTATGTTTTATGTATTTCACTTTTTTATATTCAGTACTACTATGTTTTATGTATTTCACTTCTTTATGTTTTAATGTTTATAACATTATGGGTGAAAAAAAAGGCAGAATGACATATTATAAGTGTTTATTTTCTATGATTATTTTTAATACATTTTTCACTATTCTTTTTACAAGACATTATTCTTTTTAGTACAATGATCTTAGAAATTATTTTTCTCTAGTACAGTTTTAGTAATCTATTTACAAAAGACATAATAATAACATAATCTAATATTTACATTATCTCATCATATAAGCGTTTTTCCACACCGAATAATGGGCATGTAATACAATTGAAACACCAGAAAAAAGGATCATATATCAAATCGGAAAGAAGATTAGTGTTGTTAGTGTGAACAGTAGTCCGTTGACATGTCCAAATTAATCCTTTAGGAGTGCTTGGCTTGAGCAAATTGCAACATTTGTCACAAAAATTGTAATAAGAATTGGTATCATTGTATAGTTCGTCAATGTTATGGTGGGAAAGAATGTTTATTTTTTTAAAGTAATACAGTTCAATAGTTATTGTGAATATTTTAAAGTGTTGCAATAATAAGGATCTGTTATCTGGGTTGCAATACAATATGGCAATGTAATCTGATAGGGGCATTGGTTGACCAGCAATAAATTCAATATTTTCAAAACAATACAAATCTATATTACATTTTTTATAAGTAGTTATACAATAATCAGAGAATGAATGAAATAATTTACGCCTGACAACTCTTCCCTCCGGTTATATCAACTAGAAAATATTAAAACCAGTTTTTTTTTTCTTCCTAGGAACTTTAACAGATGTGTCATACTCACCCCATCCAAAAGTGAGAACGGTTGAAAATACTTCTCATCATTGCTAATAGCGTAGTGTAGAGTGTGCATAGTTATTTGTTGAGTCTATAGTGTCCGTATTCCGTCATCTAAAATGAAACGTTTTTGATCAAAACATGTCAAACTTGTTTTACTACATTCATATGTGTATAATTGGTGTCGTTTAGATTGAATAGTCAAATAATAATAGATTAATAGATTAATGTCAAACTTGTTTTACTACATTTATATGTGTATAATTGGTGTCGTTTAGATTGAATAGTTTTGAATTGTGCATGTAATACAAGGTCTTGGCTTTTTAACACATTTAGATAATCAGAAAATGTTATCCTATTCACAGGGCTTTTTTTAACACCTTTTGCCTTTTTAACTATGTGTTTGTTGAAAATGTTGAAGCTATACATTTTAGGTCTTAATGCCACCAACTCTTGAATAGGAACTCCGCCAGTTTCATCGCTAAATTTACCCAACACTTTCTTATTGTGGTTTGAATAGCTTTTGTGTGTAACAGGGTAGTTGGAAGTGTCAAAATAATCTTTCAATTCAATCATGTCATCATATATATCGTCTGTTTGAATATTATATATAAAAGAATCAGTGTCCATGTATAGCAAATTCAGGGAAGTATGATTATAAAATGGTAACATAACCTCGTATGAAATTGATACATGTACCGTTTGCTGAGTTCCAAAATCGAAACTCCCACGTAAGTAGGTCTGTCCATGTATATTGTTTCCTGTTGTAAGTGTACTGCAACAACGTTTTCGCTAAAAATTGTCCTGTCTTTAAAGTTTGGTCTTTTGGATAATTTTAATAATGCTTTTTCCGTGGTGACAAGTTTGATGGTCAATCGTTTCCTCTTATTTTCAATACACTTTCCAAAAACAGAGTTGTTCATTAATTTGTAAAAGTCCTTTTCAAAATCGTTTTTAGCCGTCTTGCGTAAGTTAGTATTCAGTTCTATGTAAGTTTTAAGCCAGGGGATTGTTTAAATTTTAATATTCTATGCACTTTTTTCAAAACAACACCCATCGATAGAGCTTGTTTCAAATTTTTGTAATGAATCACATAATGTTGTTTATCATCAAGCGTGGTATAGAGCTTATTATTGTGATGATGTGGCAGTGGTGGAAACTGACTGAAATGATTGTGTAAGCTGGTTGGTATATGCAAATCAACCTCTAGAATAAAACCATCCTCGCTATCATCAGGAACTGTGGTAACATCCACACTATTGTCCACCCATTCAAAACCACCATAAGGAAGATATTCACTCATTGCAAACCCATATAGATTATTTACATCTATATATAAAATATAGTTAGATGGTTGTGTGAGATCGTAACCACTTATGTATGGGTTATTGGCTTTGGAATCCCTTGTAACATACGAAGTGATACCTCCACGATTACCTGATTCAATCATAAGATGTTTATCATAATCAGTCAATAGTTCCAATTTTACTTGCGTATATTTTAAACAGGCGTCAAATGCCAACCCAGGCGTTGTGAAATACCAACTCGGATCAATGCTGTAAATGGATTCACACATATTTCTAAACTGTTCAAATATGTCACTTAAAAGAATTATGTCTGTTGTTAAATACAATTCTGTGTAATCTCTAAGTGTTTGTATGTTGAAAGCGGTCCAGACTTGTTGAGCGTGTAAATAATCATTATCGGATATGTGCTCATCGGTTAAATCATTAAAAAAATATTTTTTAGCTGGTAAGGAACGTTCATCTAATTTTTCCATACTTGTCATGTAGGCATATGGGTAAATACCCTTTCTAAGTAGTAATTTTCGTTCATCATAATTTGGAAATTGTTGTTCCATTTGTGGGTATTCAGTCAAGTTATTTATTAGTCGTTCTAAACTGTCTGGTAAAAACCTATAAGAATCTAAAAATCTAAGCCATAGTCTACAATCGCTAAATTTTTTCGAAAAATTTATATATTTCTCAGTTGAATTCGGTATTACCCATATTTCGCCTGGATCCTGTCCCAAAGATAATATAATAGGATGAGCATCATACCCGCTAAGATTATGCATGTAGACCGGTATGAAATTGGGTAATTGAAAATTTAAATTACAATCATTATGTGCAGCACACTGAAATTCCCCTGTAAGATGATCATGATGATGAACTTTTTTGTCTAAATGGTTAAACGGCTGGTCGCAAATACCACAATGAGTGGCATTGTCAAAGTCATGTCGTTGTTGAGGTGATAGATCTGTCATTGGAATAATCTCCTTATATAAGGTTCCCACGTCTTTAACAATGGAATGTAAATACTACATAAATTGTTCAAGAGCATCGTCCCCAGTGTAAATGAAAATGTCTTTTTGATAATTTGATAGTGAAGAGACAACTTTAGCCCCAACACTACAAATTTCATGCTTGTGTGTTTGTCTAGACCATGATGTTGATGGACTGCCGGGTGCATTGTGTACGGGTAAAAGTATAGATTCAAAATCAGCATAGATAACTATTGGGACGTGTTGTTTATGTTGAAAGTTTGTAAACTGTAAATATGTGTTGTCTGAAGGCATTTGAATGCGACAAGGTTTTTGTTTATTGCAAAATAATTGATGGGTTGTTAATCGTTCCTCAGCCGTTTTCCCATCTACCGATGTATAGGTGTGAGTAAATGTTTTAAAACATCGTTTACATATAACAGCGCCGCGATGATGTCTACTAAGTTGTGAAGATACAAGTCTGGATAAATTTTTTATCAAACAATAATGAGAAGTATTTTCGTTTCTTAAATATAACAAATCAAAATGTTCTACAGACTTTTCATTTGAACTTATCATTAGAGGATACACTTGATTTTCCTCGGTTAAAGAATAAACGTTTATTGATACATTATTATGTTTTTCAAATTTTCGTATATCTTTTAATGGTGTGGGAAAGGAAATATTGTCGAAATTGCAAGGATGATTTAGTTTTTTATAACCGATAATCTACGCGTCTCCTTTAACTGACGGCTTAAGATGGCATATTTAAAGCAAAAATCATCAGTATTACAAATGTTAATGATTGCCCGTTTATCGGCTATTTCCTTTGGTAAAGCGATGTAACCTCTTCCACCTAAAGGTTGATATTTAGTTATTCTAATGACAATGCTATTAATAGAATCCAGTTTCCAGTTTGATCCGCTAGTTTCAAATTCTTCAATCTCGTTCACAAGTTTTGCAAAAACTCTTCGGAGGTAGTGAATTAAATTGCAACTAGCGTCAATAACTTCTATGGAAGTTTTAAAATTGGCATCGGTAAACTGTTCAAGATCAGAATTCCTATACCGACTGTAAACACATTCCAATAGAATGGATGATTTGAAAACTAGTAACTCTTCTTTAGCTTTACTCAACAACTGTAGAAGTATGTTGTGTTTCTCTTGTAGAAATAGCAACGGGTCTTTTATATTGTCAACATTTTTTATACAAATATTTTGGGCTGATTTATTTAATGCCGTAACTACTATGCCATCTTGTAGAGGAACCGATAACATACGATATTTCTTTTTATTCAACACTTTCTTGTCATTGTCTGTCATAATGTGTGAAGAAGAATGAGGTGTGTTTTGGCAAGTATGTTTTAGAAAGAGGGATTTTTTGTCAAATACTATGTTGCAATCCTCGCATTTAATACAAAACGAGGAGATGTGTATTAAGAATTTCACCAATGTGCGGAATATATTACCGCAGTAAGGACATGTTTTTTGTAAGCATGTTAAAGCATGCCTCCTTAAATTATATGGTTTGGAAAAAATCTTTCCACACTTATCACAAGATAGAGATGACATAATGTAAAAACTTACACAGAAAAAATTTAATCTTGGTCCGTTTGTGACTTTTTAGCCTTCTTGCTTCTGGAAGGACCCCCTTGTTTATGTGATGTGGTAAATTCTATATTGTTATAGTTGCCCCTGGCTCCTTTATATATTAAAGCAAGATCACCATCTTAAAATAAAAACTAAAATATATTACATGCTAAGGGGGAAAATAGAAAAAATTATGTGTTTTTTCTACATACCCTCATAGACACGAATATCATCATCGCTCAACGCTTCTACAAATCTTTTAGGAAGGAACACTCTTATTAGAATTTCTTGGTCATGGAGCACTGCTGTCAGACCAGGACCAAACTTTGTATGTTCCACCTTCTTAAACGCTGCAATTGGATATGATTTGTTTTCTTCCAAATCGCCAATACGTTTATAAATAATGGATGGTGATCGTTCCAACAGCTTCTTCAAAATATTTGTAGACATTATTTTAGCTGAAATGTAGTTATAAATTTCTTCATACTTATAGTTTTTACATGTAAAAACAAAAAAATCCATCATCCTATGCACCTGCCTGATTGTACCGCATCCAGCGACCGCAAAGCGGATTCGTCAATATTTATATCCTACTTGTGCAGCGTTTTATCGAGGCTTATTGGAACTTTGCCGAGCGCTCTAGCTTACACGTTTGTCAAAATACCCACTTCTGGATAGCGAACTAGTCGGTTCCCCTGAGCTCCGAAGAGAATCAGAGGGTCTCCTCCTAGCCACTTACACATAGGCATGGTGCGAGGACTTAATTGGATTTGAGAAGAATAGCTAACTAGTCGGTTCCTCTGAGCTCCGAAGAGAATCAGAGGGTCTCCTCCTAGACATAGAACTTCATTGGATTTGAAAAAATGGAAATTAAACTTACCCTGAGTGTTGTGAAGACGAACAAAGCTGGAGTTGTAATGTACATTACTCCACTATTTATACTGTTTAAATGAGGTCCCCACCACTTAAACAAAACACCCACTTGTTAGAAATACAAAGCTAAGTAATAAACGATGAACATCCGGTGTGTGTATATATAAAAATAAGATTATAAATTTTATTGAAATAATTTTAACACATAACAAGATAAAAGTCGGTCAATTCAAAGCTGAGTACATCCTGTGTGTAGAAAAAATATAAAACAATAAACAAGATAAAGTCGGCTTGTTAGAAATAGCATTAGAGTGAATCATATCCTGTAATAAGATAAAATATAAAATCCTGTGGTAGATAAAATATAAAATAATAAGATAAAGTATGACTTGTTAGAAATAGCAGTAGAGTGAATCATATACTGTTGCGATAAGGTGTTTCTGTATACCGTCTTTGTCTGATAAAAAGAATTAATAATTATAATAATTTTATATTTTAAAAAATAAGATTATGAATTTATTGAAATAATTTTAACACCATTAGTAGTACACACATTTGTATAATAATAATAATTTTTTATTTTAAAAATAAGATAAAAAATTTATTGAAATAATTTTAACACATAATAAGATAACGTCAATCTTAACAAAGATGAGTAATAGAGTTAGTCATATACTAACGCAATAGAATATCCGGTATACTGCCTTTGTCGGCTTGATAAAAAGAAAATAGAGTGAATTATATACGTTGCGATAAGAATATCCGGTGTGTGTATATAAAATTATAAACAGATAACAAAAACCAACTCATTTTAGGATGAATCATAATTTATTAGATCTTATAAAATAATACTTTAATATAGTAAAAAACAATTATAATTTATATATTTCTTTATATTTATTTACATTACTTTCTAGCTATTTTAATAACACATTTCTTATACATTTTACTAATATCTACGTAAAACAATTATAATTTATACATTTCTAATTTATTATATCTTATAGAAATAACACATTATGATAAAATAATATTTTAATATAGCAAAAAAACAATTATAATTTATACATTTCTTTATATTCATATACATTACTTTCTAGCTATTTTAAATACATCTACGTACTACACCATTCAATGGTGTATAATCCATAAGCGTATCATGAATTATTAAACAAAAAGCATTTGTTTTTTGTGGAATTGGTCTATTAGTTTCAATGTGCATGTGAATGTCAACTACAGATGTATTTAACCTATCCGGCTGTCTTGCACAATTAATTACCACAAAGGGTGTTTGAGCAAATCCTTTTCTGTCAAATAACGACTCGATTCTTGTCATTCCATAGTATTCTTGACGAAATCTAACATATTCTTCAAATAATGGTGAAATTTTACCCTCTTCAAAATTTAACTGAAAATCATTGTAGGGATACTTGTAATCGTTCAAATAAAGTTTAACGTTTCGTAGATCAGCAGGATCGAAAATAGATTTGTTCTGTGCCATATTATCTTTTCTATCGGTTTGAAAGGCTAAAATCACATATCTTGGTTTGTTTAATTGATTTGATGTTTTCACATGCCAAGTGATTTTATTAGTTGTAGGTAAATTCGGATATTCATGTAATTCTAAGGATCTAAAAGCTAGCGGTATCGGCTTACCACTCTTGATAATCTTATAAATATGTAGTTTCGCCTGGTCTGATAGCTTAATATGTGGAATATTCCAAACAACTTTCTCCAATGTAATAGTACAATCCTTAGCCGTTTGTGCATCACCAACAAGGGCATCCAAATCACTTCTAGATCTTTTTAATATTAATTCTTGTTTCACATTTACCAATATTTTCTTATAATCTTCAAAGAAATTTAATAGATATCTAAGTGGTAGACAAACGTTGAAACGCTGGTCTGCATTAACTATAGTTGATGTGTTAGCCTCATTTGGGTCAACAATTCCAGCATTTTCCAAAGCTCTAATTTGAGAGGGGAAAAAGCATGCATATATTTTCAATGTGCTAGCAATACCAACATTTCTAACACTATCAACTTCCACTGAATTAATTTCAAATCTAATTTCATCAAATAGAAATGCAAAAGCATTGTTTATTAGTTTGGCATAAGTAGCATTTTCAGCTGCGCCTTTCTCCAACTTGCCTTCGATGAACAGATAACTTTCACTTGGTAATGTGTACACATCAGTTTGGAACATGGTGATGCGAATTTCATCATTATTTGACAGGCCTGATGAGTTAAATGGCGTGTACGAATGATATTCATAGCTTTCAATATTGTCGTTGAAAGTAACCTCTTGATTAATGTTTAATATGTGATCCATATCTGTGCACTTTGTATCCTATCGATTTTAAAAACTTGACGTTGCTTATTGATAAAGGTCTACGTCGTTGTTGTTCACTTTCTGCTTTAGCACTGATGTTACTTTTTCCTTGTTTTGCTTTAAGTATACAATTATTGCCCAAAGAAGAAGAAAAAATGTTGTTAAAATCAATACCCATTATCCTTCCTTTATATGTAGACAAATTGTAATTCTTTCCTTTCTGAAGGATATCAAACGTCCGGCTTGATCTACCAATCTTACACTGATATTGTCGATATAATTTGTATTAATGGGTAGGTAAATAACTGGTGATGGAGTTTCCACTATTTTATAACCTGCTGCCACTAATGGTGAAAATGTGTGTAAACTGTGACTTGGGTTTCCATTATTATATGATCCACTTACAATGTTACACTCAACACTGATCGCATTCACCGGATTTATATCTATAATATTGTTGGAGATGTGTGTTTTGTTCGGTGGTAAAATCACTTTATTGAACCCCAATAGTGGCCCAATACTGTGGGGTTGTGAAAAATCCACTTCAAAATTTGTTTTAAGCAAAGTCTTTAACGTATTGTGATTTGGCGTTAAATGCAACACAAGCGACTTATTTTTGTTCGACAACAGCGATCTAAGATATCTTTCAATAGCACCAATTTCATACGTACCAGTTGGTATTTCTATTACATATGATTTATTATTGAAATTGAAATGGAATTTATTGTTCACTCCAGCCTCCACATTTGGTATTGAATTGTACGTTTCTAATCGTAATAGTCCAACACTATAATTTCTATTTGCAGCCAATTCCAATGGTGGAAATATGGATGCATGCAATACAGAATCAAAACCAGATAGAAGAAAAGAATAGCTAGACATTGTTTGCCGCTTGCTCTCTCATCAGAAACTGTAAAGATAAATGTCCACAGTTCCAAGGGTTTCGCTTTTGATAGCGTTCTCTATTATAATAGATGTCACACTGTTTTAAATACTTTAACAATTCTATAGGCGGTTTTAAATTACCAAAACTATCAAAATAGAACACTTTATTTCCCTTTTTAGAATATGCTGTCCAATGAGTACCAGTATTCTTTGAAGAATCCAAATTAATTATACCTTGTTCTTGAGTCCTAGGACGTGATGGTAGATTATCTCTCATGAATACGCCTCGGAAATGTGGTAAATATTTGTTGGCAACCTTAGTTATATCATAATTTGTAAGTGCCCGATTTGGTAGATTTAATTTCTGTTGTAAGGTTTTAGATAAAGGCCTAAACCTTTTCCATACGGTTTCAGGTAGAGTCCTTGCCCAACCTTCTGTCCTTCCATAACCATATTGTGTCTTTTTTGTTCTTGAAGAGTTTTTTTCGCTTGATCTGTCTTTTACTGTTCTCACTATGGTTGCTGCACCTCCAGCCAATGAACCTAACGCCGACAGGCCTGCAAGTATTGGAATTAGCGGTAGTACGCCTCCTACCCATGGTTTCTTCCTCAATGGAATAACTCTTGGTGCTTTAATATTATTTGGTTTTGTTTTTAGGTAATCTTTAGCTTTTTTCAAAGCACATTTAACCGATTTCAACACATCACCGCTATTATTCTTTTTTCCAACTGCTGCTGCTTTTAATAATTGATTAAATGAAGGACGATGTCGCCGTTTGCCAGCTCCATATTTAACTTTAGCTTTCATTATATTTCCCACCAACAATGCACTGGTTTTCTCTGCGAGCGAAGAATCTTTAGCTAGGAGTCTTTTCCAAGCTTCTTGTTCCAATATTTGATCGGCTTTATGTCTTGCTTCTAAATTTTTATGTTGTGAATATGCAATATCATGAGCTTTACAAGCATCATCTAATGGATTTATACCACTTTGATTATTCTTTGTTGTAATTTAGTTCCAGGGCCGCAAAATCTATAACCAGGGAGATGTAATTCAAAAGGAAGTTTATTGATTGCAGAGTCGATAACACCTCTTCCAACTACTTTAGCCATACTGACACTTGTCAGCATTTCATCATCTTATTGTAGATTGAATTTTGACCAACATCCCTCACTCCGCCACTGGCGGTATCTTACTGAACTAGTTGATCACCAAATCATTTTTTTAATCAGTCTGATTGAAAACATTATACAATAAACATGAGTGACGCTCTTCATTATTCCACATCTCTTTTACAGTTTAAAAGAAGTTTCAAACTGTTAGTGGGGCTAACAAAACATAATGGTGATAATTATAACGTTGTGTGCAAATAGTAAAGAGACGTGTTGGAATCAATTTAACACTCGTTCATTGGCATCATCTACAGCAGAAATTTGGTGAGATCGTTTCATATTTTGGGAGGACGAAAAATATAAATGCAGATGTGACGTTGCTCATGGAAGACAGCGCCCTCTCCATGTATCTTGCGCATAAAAAGGGAAAAGTGTTAACACTTAAGGAAACAATAGCAACAACACCAGATGTGATAATTAAAGAAATATATTTAAATAAAAACCAAATAATGTCAATTATACATAATGCTTGGATAATTAACAATTATTTACATAACTTAATGTTAATAATAACATTGGAAAATACTATGTATTTTACAGATGAAGTACATAATACTGAAAATGATAATTGTGTTGATATAGATATTAACAAACATAGTAATGTATTACATGAAATACAACAATAAATGTTTTTTTTTCACTATACCAAGTCTTGTTTTTTGATCCATCCTTTACTGTTCATTCCTAAATACTTTACCAACAATTTATCATGTTTTCTTTGCAGTATTTTTTCAATTAAATAGACTTTATCATGTTTGACAGGAGATAATTCTTCACGATACCATTTACCTTGAATAATTTGGTTATTTTCATCTTGTAAAGTGTAAGTAGTTGGTTCTGTATTATGCACAGTATAAATGTAAAAAATTTCCGTAGACCAATTAGCGTATAGCCTTTGGCAAATACATTTTTAATCTTCGATATCCTAACAGCTGTGCCAACATTTAGAGGTTTCTTGCTGCTGCTGCTCTTTTGTTTTAATAAAATATTTTTCAATATACTTTTTTCATTTCCTTTATTAACTTCACCTGGTTTCATTTTAATTGCAGAGTGAATTGTATTATTGTATTCATCGACAATTGATGGTAATATATTTAAATATTTATACGAACCATTGTAATGAAACTGTTTATAAATTCTACCAATTAATGATCTATTGAATCGTTCCACTATTGATGCTTTTATAGATGAATAAGTACTATAATGATTTATGTTATGTTTTTTCATAAGCTGTTGAAATTTGGAATTATAAAATTCTAAACCCCGATCGGATTGAATATTTTTAGGCACTCTTCCAGATTGTTGGAATATCTTGTTCATAGCATTGGTAACATCATTAGCATTTTTTGTCTTCACTGGTACAGCCCAAGCATATTTGGAAAAACAATCAATTACAGTTAAAATGAAAGTATTGTTTTTATTATACTTTGCATACTGCTTAACATGTAGTAAATCGATTTGCCATAAGTCATCAATTCCTTTTAGTACAGTTTTTCTCCTTTTAAATCGAATTCTAGCAGGTGCCATTAACTCATCAACTATTTCCTTTTTTATCGTAGACATGTTTTCATGGATACTGAAGAAGGTTTCTAAGCATTTGTATTGTCACATTCATATGTTCAGGCCATTCACTTATTCTATTTCTAATCGTAGCAAATATCTGATGCAAAAGGTTCCTTTCATTTTCCACTCTTTTACTGTCATAATCGTTGATGTATTCTTGAAGATATGATTTAGTGACGATATCTTCTTTAAGAATAAACTTTTCCAAATATTCTTTATTCACAACGTCTAATCCTTTTTTAGGCGTATTAACTCCTGTTATTGTTTTATGTTTGAAGTCTACATATGTATCATTGCCAATATTATAAATATCATACAAATCTTGATGATGATGTATTTCTGAAGATCTTCCAAATTTATCGATGGACATGTCCTCTATTTGCACTGTTCCACTTAACTGATGTAACCATCTTCCTTCAGCTCACTTATAATTGAAATTATTTCATTTCCTAAACTATTATTTCCACTTTGTTCCGAGGCTAGACATAATTTTAATCTGTCCACCAATTCATTAGGATCGTTGTAGTATTCGTAGACTACATCATCATTTTTCATGAATCCATAGCCTTTTTTGCTAGGTGTTACTGAGAATGGAAACAATTTTGATATGATTAAATTATATTTTATCCCTCGATTAGCATTAATTGGTTTCTCTTCACTATAATGTCTTCTATGAGCGTTTGATAATAACAGAATTTCTTTGTATGATTTTAAATCGCCATCGTTATAATGTTTGGGGTTTGTTTTAAACAGTAATTCATATAACCCTTTTGTTCCCTTAAATATACGTTTATCAATAATGAAATCATTATTAGTATTTATGGAAATTTCTTTATTACCTATTGTCATTTTTCCTCCAGAATGAGTAAATTTTATACCATATTGTAAATCACGTTCTGGTTGCTTTAAATTTATATAAGATTTTACCATTTCCTCCTCTTCATCATCTTCTAATTCTTCTTCTTGTTTACTTATGCTACCATCCTCGTCTTCTTCTTCTTCTTGTTTAATTATGCTACCATCCTTATAATCATCTATTTTAGGTTTTTTCCTAGCATGTCTACTTATTTCTTCTAAAGGTTCTATAACTGGCTTCAATTGTTTTTTAATCAGACTCTCTTGTTCTTGTTCTTGATGTTTTAAAGCTTTATATTTGCGTTTTAACGATTTAACAGCTTTTACAATATTTCTTGTTGTTTTCACTGCGCGTTCCATCTTGAGACTACGGAGAAATCTAAATGTCCACAATATACATGTCAAAGCTTTTACGATATCTTCCATTATTTAACGGTTTATCCTTATCAATCACTAAAAACCCATATTTATCATCCCAGCACAGACTGCATAGCTCTCTAAATTTGTTCCAACTCATATCCACGTTAACATGATCATCATAAATGTGTTTCAAGTTTAAATCATCCATTTTAAAGGCGATGATTACATTTGTATTATCGCGCAGCATATGTTTCTTGGCGTATGCATAGGTTTGTATTAGGTAGAATGTATCCACATTTTGATGTCTACCTCTGGTGAAGAATTCACTAATCACATTTTGACTATCTAAACCACAATCATCAAACACTATTACAGAATTAGGTTTAACATCTTGTGGACTAATTATATCATCCATATCACTATATCTATAATAACCAATTTTGGGAACATGTTTCATCACTTGACTTAAATATTCATATTTTGGTTGATTTAGTGATTTACTATAAATGTATAAATTTTTAAAACGTAAGCCATTCTCTTGAATAAGTAAGGTTAATAACAAATTGGTTTTGCCACAATTACTTGGTCCGCATATTAAACAACGAATGATGTTGGGGAAAAGTGCACTATGTCTAAATAAACTTCTTTTTTCCAGGTTTGAATCATTATTTAGAACGGGTAAAACTAGACGCTGTTTCTTCAATTTCATTATCACATGCGCATGCACGTACTAAACCATATTTCTAGAGGGGGTGTATATATAAATGCAAGGAAACATACTAATAGGATTTAGTTCACATTCATACACTGTATGTGTGCCACCACCATCATCATCATGCATCCTCTAATAATTGACTTGCAGGGATATCAAAAAAGGAAAAGTTTTGATGATGATGATACGTTTATTGTTCGTGAGATGGCCATTGCTGACACAAACTTAAGCATCTTGGGATGTTGGATGTTTAAATTGCCCGACAATGCTAACAACTTATCCAGTGCTCCTAACCGATGGTTAATGAACAATCATCATGGAATTGCACAAGATGATGGTGATTTAGATTACGAACAGTTGGACCCCATTTTACAGAGGTGCACTTTAGGTTGTACGTATTTGTTTTCTAAAGGATTGGAAAAGTGTTTATTTTTAGAAAAGAAACTGAATAAACCTGTATATGATTTACAAGATTTTGGGTGTCCCCCAATAAAAACATTGCCCACAGTAATCATTTTAAGTGTAATTTTCATAATAATACTAAGTATATTTGTTCACTTCAATATGTGTATAGATTGGCCTCTTGGGCAAACATTAACAAATTTAAATTAGATCTTTTCAACTCTCAAGCTAGATTAAATACTTTTACTAGATGTAATAATTACAACTGTGTTAGTAGAGATGTGTTAGCTTTTAATGGATTTGTTTATATTAAGAAAGATACAATAGCATGTGTGTATTGTAATCTTGTATTAGATTTAAATATGGTAACCGATTGTCCTTGTACATTGCATAAAAAGGAAAGCCCATACTGTTATTATATGAAATATATACTTTAACACAAAACTAATGCAACACATCCAACAAGAGATTAGTTGTGTTTGTATTAGCAAGCTGTTACAATATAAAAGAAATGGAGGAGTGGACTTATGTTACATCACACCCTTTCTACCATCAATTTCTACAAGATTTCTCCAAAATTACCTTAGGAAAAGATGGAGACGATGCAGTTAAGTTCATGAGAATATACAATCGTATGAAAGAATTGGAAAATTATTCTAAAGAATATATTAGAAAAAGCAAGCATAAACCTTTCCATTATATAGGTTGTGTTTGGTCAAACCCAAAGTGTAAAGTAGGACCTGACACTTGCATATGTAGCCTTATCGGTCACTCATATTATAATATTATTAGAGACTTGGATGAAATTTACCATTGTAATTATAAAAACAAAACATAATAAATAATTTATATAGAACTGATTTGTAAGATAAACATAAAATAAACAAGTTTTCTTTTTGAAATAATTGTTTTATTATGACTACCTTATTGACAACAGAATTAAATACATAAAAATACACAAAGTATTGAATATCAAAAAATATTAAAGTCTTTAGCTAGATATTATAAAATGTTTGCCCCCACGACTTGGAAGCCATCTCGCGGCTCAAAAACAATATTAAAGTCCTTAAAATGTTTCAAGCTAAATATTATAAAAACTTAGCCCTAGTCTTGTATGCCATCTCACGGCTCAAAAACATTATTAAAGTCCTTAAAATGTTTCTAGCTAAATATTACACATCTTAGCCGCATGTCGTGTATGTCATCTCACGGCTCAAAAACAATATTAAAGTCCTTAGATGTTTCTAGCTAAATATTATAAAATCTTAGCCGCATGTTCTGTATGTCATCTCACGGCTCAAAAACAATATTAAAGTCCTTAGAATGTGTTTAGCTAAAATATTATAAGTGTAAACATGAACAAAATATCAAAAAATATTAAAGTGTTTAGCTAAATTTTATAAAATATTAGCCCTAGTCTTGTATCTCATCTCGCGGCTCAAAAACAATGTTAAAGTCCTTAGAATGTGTTTAGCTAAATATTATAAAATAGTAGCCCTCGACTTGGATGACAGTTCACGGCTCAAAAACATTATTAAAGTCCTTAAAATGTTTCAAGCTAAATATTACACATCTTAGCCGCATGCCATCTCCCGGCTCAAAAAAAATTTTTTTTCCCTGACAAATTTCGACCTTATATTTTCAAGCTAAATATTATAAAACATAGCCGCAGGTCAGGCATGCCCATCTCGCGGCTAACAAATATTTTTTTTACCTTAGACTGTTTTCAAGCTAGATTTTTCAAAACGTAGCCGCATGTCTCGCATGCCATCTCCCGGCTCAAAAATATTTTTTTTCCTTGGTTAAAAATCAGATGGGGGTCTCATCGTAATTTTGTAGCCGCGCGCCAGACCCCTGCCTTCGGGCGTAAATTCATAAGTGCCTGGGGCTCAAAAAAAATGGACCTAGAATCCGCAAATTATATCTACTTGAGTGACTCCAGAAAATTTTGTTTGGAAATTGTTGTCGTGTGTGAAGGCGTCATAAAAAGGAGTGAGGGCATGTAGAACTTGTTGTTGTTGTTGGGAAGAAAGATGCGTTAATTTGTTGAGAAGTTCTTGTTGAAATAGAGCGATTTCGTTAGTATTAGTTGAGTGGCAGATTGTACTGCGTTTATGGTATGAGTCTGTTCATTCTGTTTCAAAATCGTATTCGATATGTGCGATTGGAAAGTATTTTTGAATAGTAATTTCGTGTGAGGTAGTTGATGGTGCAGGTGTTGCTAGCAATGTGTACGATAGAATTGGGCATGTAGAGACCCGTAGGTAAGGAATTGTGTTGTGTAAGAAGAATTTGTGTGTCGAGAGGAATTTTCGTATATAGTGTAGGTGTTTGTATTATGCGTGCTCGAGGTGGCACTACAATTTTGTGGCGTAGCTGCAGGGTTTTGGGTAAAGGTAGCTGTTGAATCGAATTGATTTGGTGCGTTTGAGCACTATTTGGGAATGGAATGTTGAATTTATTGAGTGTTAATGTACGTGTGCGCAAATTAATAATTGCCCTATTTAATGTAAGGACATCTCTACCAAGTATTAATTGGAAATTGCCTTTTAATTGCGAAACTATGAATTCGCCAGAAAAATTGGAATTTTCGACATTGTCCGCATGCAAATGAAGGGACGTGATGCCATAATTAGGTATTAGTCAGGGATTTTAAAATAATGTTGGAATGCTGAGGGTTCTAATTTCGACAACAACTGAAATCCACTAGGCTGTGATTAGCTCCAGAATCTACAAGGGCACGAATACATTTTTTGCCAATTCTTAAATTTACTAACAAATTGTCAGAATTGGTGAAAGCAGGTGTGAGAGCCATGGTCATATCAGCCGTTCGTGAGAGCGGCTGTGGGCTTAACCGTTTTTTGGTTGTATCTGGAAACAATTTTGAGCCGTATGTCCAAATTTTGAACAAAATTGGCAAGTGGGCCTATATGATAATTATTACTAGTTTCGTTATAATTATTATTATTCTGATTATATTGGGGTCTACCAGGATAAGAGTTAAATCGTGGATTATTTGAATTAACTCGAGGATTATGATTATTACTATATTGATTATTATTATTACAGCGATTATTATATACTCGGTGATTAAGATTTCTAGGAATATTAAAATTCTTAGGCATTTTGCCAAAGTTTGTAAGAGGTTTTGGTTTAAATTTGTTTGTGCAGTCCACTCAAAAATGTGAACCGGAACAATGGTGGCAGGCCCTGTTCTTTATTAGTTTAAAAACTCTACGAGTGGTAGTTGGTTTTAATGGTGGCTTCTGACTTTTATTTCGATGCGGGCATTCTCAGGGGAAATGCATTTGTCTGCAGAAACGACATGGAGATGGGGGTGTGCGAGGATTAGAAGTTTTCGAAGTGACAGCGAAAACTGTAGGGTTTGTTTCCGAAGCCTGTACTTCCTTTAGAGCATTGGCATAAGAAAGTGCTTCGTCTAATTTTTGAGGTAGCTTTGTTCGTACCTCATTACGAAGCGGTTGAGGAAGTGACTTTAGAAACGCATCAGTGGCCAGTTTGCCTAAAATAGAATGCAAGGCCTCGAGTGGGTTAGCTTGAGCTTTTAGGCTAATGGCGGACTGGATATGTCCAATTCTATCCGCGAAGGTTTCAGGAGGCTCTGTGGGTAGTGACTGAATATTAGTCATCTGTTGTAAGAGGCCTAGAGGGGTTTTTTCTTTTCTAAATCTAGTTAGAAGACGTTCTGAGATTAGAGGATACGTTATGATTGTTCCCTGGCGTTGTAATTCGGCTTTCTGCGTATCATAAAATATTTTCGCAGACCCTGAGAGCCTAAGTGCTAATATTTCTAATTTTACAGCGTTGTCCCAGCCAGAAAGGCTAGCACAATGGCTAATTTGGTCTAGGAAATCGGACACTGGCTGAATTTTCGCCATCGAAGGTGGGTAAACTATTAATTAATTGTAAATTTCTTAAGGGGCTAGCAGGTTGATTGTTAGGGGTGGCTGGAGGATTTGGTAATTGCTGCTGAGCAAGTAAATATTCTACAACAGCGGCGATGCCCATATCTTGTCCATTAATCTTATACATTTTTGAAATGCAACCCACTCAAGCTAACCCACTCGAGGCTTTGCATTCTATTTTAGGCAAACTGGCCATTGATGCGTTCCTAAAGTCACTTCCTCAACCGCTTCGTAATGAGGTACGAACAAAGCTACCTCAAAAATTAGACGAAGCACTTTCTTATGCCAATACTCTAAAGGAAGTACAGGCTTCGGAAACAAAGATTATATTTTTCAAGACGTCTACGCAGCTGGATTAAATTGCTGCCGACAGAAAGGTTATTATCGCGTAATATCTTTACAATTTGCGATCTATTAAGAACACTCATAAATTCAAAATTCACAAGGGATTGGGGTACAGTGGTACAAATACAAAATTTTAAAAATGAAATTCAATAGAAAATTCAATTATGGGAAATATTTAAGATTTTTCCGCTGAGAAAATAATTGAAAAAGCAATAAAATTATTTGATGGATAATTTGTTTAATTAATAGATTGAAAGTACGTACTTGTTAAGTTTGTGGATTCTGGATGATAAAATGTATCCCAAACAGCTGGCACCAATGAAATGTATTTGGTGTGATGTGTTGTAGAGTAGTGGTAGTGTGTAGCACGATCGGTTTAGTAAAAGGGGCTTGTAAGTAAATATGTTTAAGAAAGAAGTATTAGTAATAAGAAAGTAGTCACCACTGCTAACAATAAATATATTCTATTGAAATAATAACTACAAGTTATTTGCAAGATATTATAAACTAATTAATATGCACTGATGCTAAGGAGCAAAATCAAGTGTTCTGCTTCGGTGTCTACAACCAACTGTGTTTGAAGGAATGTCCTCTAATTGTTATTTCAAATCTTCCCCTGTGAGAAGAAGGGGTAGCTAACAAGGTTCATGAACTTTTCCAGTAACTGTACTCTTCTACCTGCGTGTACCCTTTTGCCAACAAGCTCGCATTTTTCTTCCTAATTTCGATATGTCAAATTAAAAATAGATATAATTTCTTGCATCCATCACAGCAGCATTGGAAGTATTGCTGGGGTTACCTCCGCTGCATCTTTTGATACAAGCGGAGGCGAGGGCACAGCCTGATGAACAATGGCCATGGGAAACAGAAGAGTTCCTTGGCCAAGCACGTGGACATAATACAGAATCATGATCCAGGCTCTGTCTTCAATATGGCTGAGGAAGGCTGTTGTCTAACATTTCGCTACGATATCTTCTTCAACGTAATCTTTATGTCAAGGTCGGAATGGGCTAAAGGCTGGGGAAAACGAGGCCGGAGTGGGGGAGCCTGGTTTACGGATGGATCCAGGATGGCCTGCGGAACTGGAGCCGGAGTACGGGCATCAAACCGGAGAGGCCTCTTGGCGGGTACTCTATGGTATTCCAGGATGAAGTTTATGCTATAAAGGTCTGTGCAGAAGAGAATTTACCCTCAGCACATAAATTAATTTTAATTTATTGTATGGGCCCTAAAATAGGGAGACATGCATTTTCTCGAAAGCCAGGCGGCTCTGAAGGCTCATGGAGGCTTTAGAATCACTTCTTCCCTGGTCACGGAGTGTAGAGACTCCCTGGAATTGCTTTTCCAGCACAATAAAGTGCGGCTGGTATGGGTGCCGAGACACAAGGGGATAAAAGGTAATGTGCTAGCCGACCAACTGGCAAGGAAAGGAGCGTACACTCCATTCTATGGGCCGGGACCTGTTCTGGGGATAGCAAAAAGTACGGCGAGGGCGTCTTTGAGGGATTGGACTCGGAGAGAACATAGTCGCCACTGGAGGCTAAGCACTGGGGCAAAACATGGCAAAGTGGTTATGCCAGGGCTGTGTAAAGAGAAGAACCAAAGAAACCTTGGGTTTAAGCAGGTTTCACAATGTTTTGATAGTGGGCCTTTTACAGGGTAGTAGGTTCAAAAACATCTGCACAAGGTAGGATTAATTGATTCTCAGCCCTTGTGTAGACTATGTCAGGAAGAGGAGGAGTTGGCCTCTCACCTGTTGATTGTTTGTGCCGCAATCAGCAGATTGCGGTACGAGATCTTTGGTACGTTGAGACCAGAGGAGATCGTACTGCAAGAAGGAAAAGAACTGGTGGGGAAGGTCCTTGACCTCATAATAAGGATTCCTCTACTAGACATTAGGGGGTTGGCGCTTTAAACCTCAATGGGTAGGCTGCAGCGTCTGGGTTGGAGTCACCCCTGCATCATTGACATTCTAATTCTAAATGTTCCAGATTTGCTACTTGTAATGTTTACAAAACCGGACTTAGAATATCCCCCTGAGGTAATGCTAGGCTCGTTTGCTGTGGCCCTCCAATCATATCATTAATTCTAATAAAAATATTACTTTTGGTGATCAGGGTAATGATATTATTTATGAATTTAGCGAGGATTTTAAGATTACTTAATTTTTTGCCAGAATGGGGATTTGGACGGAGTCGTAAGCTGCCTTAATATCTAGAAATAGGGCTAGCACACTTTTATTTGAAGTAAAAGCCGCTTGAATATCTTCAATCAATAGCATCTGGCAAATCGCTTATAGATTTTCCTTTTCTAAAACCATATTGGGATTTAGGAAACTTGTCGTGATACCCTAGCCACCATTCGAATCTAGCTTTTATGAGCCTTTCTAAAGTTTTCATTACGCCAGAGCTAAGTGGACGGTATGACGAATCAATTTCTCTTGGTTTGTTTGGTTTTAAAATGAAATATATTAAATAATCTTTCCATTCTTCAGGATAATTTCTGTCTATCCAATTCGATTAAATAATTCTAATAATTTCCGTTTCATATTTGGAGGTAGATTAAGGAGCATAGAGTAGTGAAT
The DNA here is from genome assembly GCA_011037195.1 of Triatoma infestans. NCBI lineage: Eukaryota > Metazoa > Arthropoda > Insecta > Hemiptera > Reduviidae > Triatoma > Triatoma infestans. The sequence continues at coordinate 59,991 of JAAEAF010013845.1, read as the reverse complement.
TTGATCGATTCCGGGCGCGCTGTTTGAGTTCCGTTTTTTTACTGAGTTGAGTTCTTTCATACAAAATAGTTTCATAAAAAATGTGTTTCATTTTGAAAATCATCTCTGTTGCTATTAATGTTTATCATATTTTCTATGTATGGTGGAGCTAGGTTATCTAACAAACTGTTAACCCATTCACCCTCCTCTAAAAGTGGATTATTTATTACAGATTTGATATTTAGTTATTTTCTTTTATTCCAAATTTGTTTGTGTAACGGCCCGACCGAGAGAAAACAGACACTCTCTGACTTAAGCAGGCTAGAGTGAGAAGAACCTGTATATAAGCCAGTGAGAGATCTAGACATCTATCTATCAGAATCAACCATATACATCACATCGTGTCATAACTCTACTCTAACCCTTTCTTCTGTAAAATCATTACAAGTCCAGTGCAGTTTGTGTAAGGTTATAGCTATATTATAACAGTGTCTTCATATCTGGTCTAATTAATCAATCCTAATTTCTCTCCTCTTCAACTCCATTATATTGGTGGCAGCGTTTGAGAATCCCGCTTCAGCTTCAACATTTTCGAAGATAAAGGTAAGTCATTTTTCGGTTTTACATATTTATATTTATTTCATTACTTATCTATATTTCATTTTTACTCTCAATTCCTTTTACATTTAAAATCTTATCGACTTTTTTTTAATGAAAAGAGCCGATATCATTAAAGAACTCAAAAAACATAATCTCCCAATAGGCGGTAATTTATTAGTTTTGAAAGAACGCTTATCGAAAATTAAGAATATGGCAACTTATACTATTGATGGTCAGCAAAAGACAGCCGATGCTGCGAACGCGTACCTTTTAAATAAGTGCAATACGTCAAATCCTGTAAATATCAGGAATCTCCAGATGATAAATAATCTACCTATATTCGACGGTTCGCACAATAGTGATATTTCCAGCTTCATCGACCAACTCAATAATTATGGTGTCCTGTCGGGTTGGTATGATGCGGGAAAATTAGAAATTTTGATTTTAAAACTAACAGGTCCCGCAAAAATTTATTTTGATACTTACAAGAATCAATGCGCCAATAATAATGTTTCTCTCACCTATCAGACGGCAATAGAAAATCTAAGTAACAGATTTAAAAATGAAAAAACGCCCATTGTTCTTTTGCAACAAATAACCAGCCTGCATCAGAATCCAAATGAAACTCTTGAAGCGTTCTCTGATCGGATTAAATATATTTCTACCTTGTTGCTTTTCAAAGCACAAGAGAATCCACTTCTAACTTTACAAAACTTTGTAGATAAATTAACTACAGACGCCTTCATCAAATCTTTACCTATTTCAATTAAGGCTCAGGTACAGATAAAACTTCCGAAAACCCTGGATGAGGCACAAGCTTATGCCACAGCCCTTAGGGATATTCAAAACGTAGAACCGCAAGGTTCAATATTTGCGATAAAAAAATCAGATACGCCTATAGAATCCACACAAAAACCGCCATCGCCTTGCAAATATTGTGCTGGTATGCACTAGCACAATGAATGCAAGCAAAAATTCCAAGTAGTCACATCGCGGCGAAAAAGAAACGTAGTTTCAGAACCACCGTCGCCGTGTAAGTTCTGTCAAGCCGACCACTGGAATCGCGAATGTAAGAATAAAAATCGAAATAGAGCGCGCACTAATTTTGACAAAAAGCCTCAATTTCAGCCAAACTATCGTCCCTTCAGGCAAAGTAGGCCTTATATCAAAAAACAAAGTTCCAATAATAATAATAATAACAGTAATAATAATTATGGTAGTAGCAATAATAAATTTAATAGTGGCAATACTTCAAACCGATGGATTCCACCAACATGCCAGATATGTGAAAAGCGTGGGCACACAGCAAAGGCATGCTGGTTCAATTCAAAAAACGACTAGCACTGTACTGATCCTGGCACTCCACGATTCGAATAATTTATTAATTACCGTTCAAATTAAATACAAAAAAGTTAAAACGTTAATCGACACAGGCGCTTCGCATTCACTCATAGATTCCAGTCACGTCAAATGGAGGCCCGAAAGATCTGATATAATATTGAAATCGATTTCAAACCAGATAACCCCCAACTATGGTCTGTCAACCATTCATTTATTAATAGGCGAAAGCACAAAAATTCAGGGTAAATTCATAGTGTCCCAACTGAAAAATGAATTTGAAATGATCATTGGGAGAGACCTGCTCACAAAATTTCAAGCAATCATAAATTTTAAAAACTTGAACATAACCATACATAAAACAGTAATTTCATTCTTAACAGACAACACAACATCACAAATTAATACCATTCAAAACACAACTTTACCCGAAACATTGTCATCATGATATAAAATCATAATTCCGGCATGCACACACGTAGTCAATGCATACAATCTTCACACAAAAATTCCAGACGGTTCAATAATGTTGACACAACATGACAGTCTTCCTACAGGACTTTACTTGCCACACACACTGACAAACGAACATAATAACGCTTGTGCAATTACGCTAATAAACACCACACACCATGAGATCTCCATCACCAAACATTTTCCAATCGCACACATTCATTACAACCCGGAGATACTAAATTCATCACACATACATACCATAAATTCCATTGAACAACTTTCGCACAAAGAAAAAAACACAATTACAAGCCTTTCAACAACAATTACGCCAGAAACTTACTCATCTCTCTCCACAACAAGCAGACAAAATAGTTAAAACTTTCTCTCCATTTTATGACACATTCACACATGATAAAGACTACAAAACAAAATTTACAGAAATAACACACCACATAGACACCAAAATCATCCGCCTGTACACAGTAGGCCTTACAAATTTTCTCACTTAGAAGCTCCAATACTTAAAGCTCTCATGCAAGATAATCTGGATAGAGGAATAATTGAACCGAGTACTAGTAACTGGGCTCATCCGGTAATTCTGGTTAAGAAGAAGTCTGCGGATCAGACAAAAGTCGATCCAAACGACATAACCCAGTTACGCAAACAGTACAGGTGCGTGGTTGATCTGCGTAAATTAAACGCAATCAGCACATCTGTAATTTATCCTCTTGCAGACATTCAATACATTTTATCCATATTACATGACACAACATACTTCACAACACTTGACATATCAAACGCATTTCATTCCATTAGACTTGACAAATCATCACAAGACAAAACTACATTCATCACACAATTCGGTACATACAAATTCCTTACTCTTCCATTCGTATTAAAGAATGCTTCTTCCTGTTGGCAAAGACAGATGGACAAACTGTCAACAGGATACACGGGTGACATATGCCATACATTCATTGACGATATATTTCATGAACACTTAACATTCACACAAAAAATTCTCACAAAATTACAGCAGGGCAATCTTTGTATAGACCTAAATGAATGTACCTTCTTCAAAGAAGAATGCAAATATTTGGGCTATATATTGAGAAAAAAGGCATTTCTCCAGATCATGGCAAACTAAAAGCAGTAGAAACTATCCGATTCCGAAAAAATTGAAAGATGTTAGGGCGTTTTTAGGATTTGTAGGTTTCTACCAAAAATTTATATATAATTTTGCTGAAATAGCCAAGCCCTTAACAGATTTAACACAGAAAAATATTAAGTTTGTATGGTCACCCCAATGCACATCGGCATTCCAAATTCTTAAACAAAAATTAATTTCTCCACTCATTCTGGCATACCCCAATTATCAATATGAAATTATTTTAACTACGGATGCGAGCAACGTCGGCATATCAGCAATTCTGAGCCAACACATAAATGGTAAAGAGCGTCCCATAGCTTTCTCTTCACGAGTTCTGTCGGATACTGAGGCGAAACTTTGTACCACAGAGAGAGAATTGTTAGCTATTCTCTTTGGCTGCAAACAGTATCAACAAATAATTTACGGCTACAGATTTAAAATAATTACAGACCACTCAGCTCTACAGTGGCTCAAAAATTTAAAAGACCCTCATTCTAATTTATATAGATGGTCGCTCAAATTAAGCGAATACGATTTTTACATTGAGCACAGATCGGATAAAAATATCGCGCATGCTGATGCTTTAAGCCGTTATATAGGCTGCATCATTACTAATCAGACAGTTGACGAATATTATCCAACAATTGATTTACTTGAGATTGTTCAGCAACAAGCTGGCGATCCAGAATGTCAGCGATTAAAAAATTCAAACATACAAATTCAATGAACAAGGCCTCTTAATTACAGTCTCTGACAATTGCATTCTAGTACCGTCAGGGTTGCGTGTCACTGATCTGCGCCTTTATCACGACAATCCGTTATCAGCGCATTATGGTAGGCAGAAAACGTATGAGCGCATACAAACACAATTCATTTGGCCAAACATCTCAAATGATGTTCAAAAATTCGTTCAGACCTGCTATAACTGTGCCACAAGAAAAACAAAAGATGCCTATAAACCACCTTTAGGCACATTCAGTGAGCCCAAAAATGTCTGGCAAGCTATTTCCGTTGACGTAGTTGGACCACTGGATGCATCTGTCAACAGCGACACAGGTGAAGAATATAAATATATTCTAACGATAATCTGTCAATATTCTCGCTATTTGGAGATGTTTCCCATGACGAACCAAAGAACAGAAATAATTGCACAGATTATGGTTAATCTTCTTACAGATGTGGGTACCAACTGCACATCAACAATTATACTCCAGATCTGTGAGCTATTAAAAATCAAAAAAGTATGCACAACCCCCTATCACCCTGCCTCAAATGGTCGTTTAGAACATGTGCACAGAGACATCGCGAACAATTTATCCCACTATGTGCAATCTGATACGAATTGGCACAAATATCTACCATTAGTCAAGCCAGCTCACAATTCCACCAAAAACATTTCCACAAATTATACTCCCCATGAAATTGTTTTTGGAACAAAATTTCAGTTTCCCTGGCTTCTGAATTATCAGGAGAAAAATTTACAAAATTTCAACATCCACACCAAATGTCTTTACGACAAAATACACCGAGTTAGGAGGAAATAAAGTATTTCCCAACCACACAGCTTCTATAACTCTCAGTAACAATGAGAAAAAATTGGTACACCTCAGCAAGCTGAAAATGGCCCACATTAGAGGCAAATCAAAATCGCACGCCATGAATCTACGGCCAAGAAAAAGATAAAACAAATTCACTTTCTCAAAAATTTTAAATAAATTTCCTGGTGTTGGGAGGAGAGAATATCATTCTCATCTAGTCCATGGAAAATGTCCAAAATTCAAATTCTAAATTCAAATTAAAACTAATTTCAAACAAAAACTTATCTCCATTCTAAATTCAAATTAAAACCAATTTCAAACGAAAACTTATCTTCAGTGTGGTAGAATAATATAATTTTTATTTTTAATAAATTCTAATCCAATAAATATTTATTGAATTTCAGGTCACGCAAAGATTTCAACAAATTAATTTTTATAAAGTAAATTTAAACATTTTAATCATTTAATTTTCCTTACAGACCGCGACGAGATAATACACACATCTAGTAAAAGAATTTGTTTAATTTTAACAATCTATTTTTCTTTTCAGATCTTATAGATAATTGTACTAATTTTCTTTGCAATCCTTCCTTTAATGTTTTAGGTAGACAAGCAGTAAAAATTCCTTCGTGAATAGAACGTTTTATATATTTCCTTTATTTCAAATGTTTTAGCAAAGGCGGTCAAATCAAATGCGCTTAAAAGTTATAAGAAATTTTAGGTCAAAGAAACAGAACAATGTGACTTTCACAGTACAGATGTTTTTCCCAGACACCAGAACAATCAACCTCAAGACAGCCTCAAAACAAAGAAATTAAGCTAACGACCCCACAGACAAGCCGAAATCTATTCAACCAATGGCCTTTCCAAGTGTTTGTCTGCATAGTACAAAGGAGGTCAAGTTTATAATGAATTTTCAAATTTATAAAAAGTTTTTTAGGTCAGAAACAATGTGGACACCTTTCACGTTACTTTGCCAGATACCAGTGACAGTGAATAAAACGTACAAAGGTTTTCTCTACAAACAGGAGAGCCGAATTCTATTGAAATCTTTTCTATACCAGTAAAATCCCTTACATTTAATATTTGATCCTTAAAAATTAATTGCTTTATATGTCGGCATTTGAACTGATTGTCTACGTCCCTTATATATTATTAATATTTATTCCCATGTATTGTGACAATCCTTTCAAATTATTTTATCCATGGTAAAAGTTATTAAATAATGATGTATTCTCTTTCTCTCTCTAGTTTTAGAACTATCAAACCATTTTATTTTTATAACTAAGTATAATGCGTTAACAATGTACTCTTTTTCCTCACGACCTTTTAGCAACTTGAAAGCAACTAGGAAAGGAATGATAAACAATTAAAACAATACTACGAAATCTGCAGACATCGTTCCATATTTAAAGTATATATGTGCACACGAGCTCATTTCCGGAACAGCGATCGCTTCCTAACCCACGAAATTGCGCAATCATTCCTTATTCCTGCTCGCTTAGCTTTAGATTATAATCATAAGTAATAACTATAAATCTATTATTAATAATAAATTAAAATGCAAAACAATGATATCATTAATACATAAATTTCAATCGACGAAAATAAAAATTACAAGCTTTGATAAAATTAAACATATTATATCATATATATATGACCTAAAACTTCGACTATATTGAAAAACTATATTGAGAAATTAAAAACAAAACAAATCAAATCATTCCACTTACTTTCAAAAAAATTTATAAAAAAAAAAAAATTCATAAAATTTAAAACTTAAATTAACAAACAAACTTCTTATAAGAAAGAAACAAATTGAATCATTGCACCTTGATTCAAAATAGGTAAATTTCATAATGAAACTTAAACTATAAACTTAAAAACATAATTCCTATAAGAAGGAAATTAGACTTAGGTGAATTTTATTACTTCAGAAACACTGATAACATGTAATGGACTTGAGGATCATCGTCAAATGGGAGAATACATACTCACACTCCTCATTAACTGGGGTGAATACATAATTAAATAGCACATATTGAAACTGTTCATGAACTGGACTTACATAACATCGTCATTGACTTGACAAAATTCGTCGACCAAAATGCTGCACTGGTACAATTTTTTTTTACCTTCATACATTCTTTTTTACTAATTGCTATTCAATATTTATCTATTATCTTTTTCTTTACTAATTACTTCTCCTCTTTGAATATTTTTCTCTAACTTTATTTTCTTTAATATTCCCTTGTTTTTACCCCGATTATCCTATATTTTTATGAATGATATAATAGACACACAAATATAATTATAATTCCTAGAAGGATGATCACAATTTATTGTAAATAAATAAATATTAATTGTAAATAGGTGTGTGTTACTAACCTGCATTACTAACGTTTCAATAAAAAAAAAATTATATGTATCTTAATAATATATTAATTTTTATACTAGAATATCAAGTTAATTTTATAACGTGCTTTTCTCTCAATAATGTTAAATGAATATTGTATTAGATTTTATATTGTAATTATCCGTATATTTTTTCAAAATTTTTTTCTTCTGTTTCAATATTAACTATCAAAACAACTATTAGCCTTATATGTAAATATAGCAATTGGAAATATTAAAAAATAATAATAATAATAATATATTTGAACTTTAAATAATTAGAACTATAAAATAAAACGTCATATGTTAACCATATCTAAGTAATTAAATTAACTTAAACTGTAAATATTTAAACTATATTTTATTGTTCATGATTTTTTATCAATGTTTTTATCAATGTAAACTATTAATTCAACTTAAAACTTTTTTCACCTTTTTTCAATGTTAAGCATCAATTTAACATAAAACGGTAAATATTTTTTTACTGAAGTATATTTTTAATGATGTTAACGATTAAGACATAAAAGAAAACAATTTATCAGAGACATTTTCCGTGGTAGCCTGCTTCATTTTGTGGCCATCGACCGGTTTCGGGCGTTCGCCCATCTTCAGGATGCGTTTTTTCAGACAGTGTGACAAGACAGACTTGCATAGAGCAACTTAGTTTCACACTAACTGAGACGTATTTTTTTAAAAAAAAATAATAAGAATAATATATTTGAACTTTAAATAATTAGAACTATAAAATAAAACGTCATATGTTAACCATATCTAAGTAATTAAATTAACTTAAACTGTAAATATAAGTTAAAATACGTCTCAGTTAGTGTGTAATTTTCTCAGTTAAAACTGTAATTTTTTTAAAATACGTCTCAGTTAGTGTGAAACTAAGTTGCTCTATGCAAGTCTGTCTTGTCACACTGTCTGAAAAAACGCATCCTGAAGATGGGCGCATGCCCGAAACCGGTCGATGGCCACAAAATGAAGCAGGCTACCACGGAAAATGTCTCTGATGCTTTCCAGCTCTGCGGAACCAACCACCACAACGAAAACAATTTAATTTTAAAAAATTTTCAATATTTTTTTTTACAAACTGAAGACATTTTCATTATCTGATTATTTTAAATATTCTATTTAAGCTAAATATTTTTTGATAATTGTATATTTTTGAATTACTGCCATGGACTACGAACTCATGAATTCACTCTTTCCCTCTCTCTCCTTCGTTTTTTATATATGACACAAGAAGACATCATTATCGCTAGCTTGCAACATCACCAGCTAGCTCTCAACATCACCATCGCTAGCTTCACCATCCTTAGCTAGCTCTCAACAAGGCCATCACTAGCTTTCTGCCACATAAGCTAGTTTTCATCATCATAGCTAGCTACAAGAAACACGTAGCCAAACCAGATGAGCTACAAAGATACATCATTCAGCAGCATGCTCAAATTTTTCACGTGAAAAATTTCTTCAGGAGAGGGGATGATGTAACGGCAAGAGAGAGAACACAAGCCCGATCGAGAGAAAACAGACATTCGCTGACTTAAGGGCTAGAGTGGGGAGAACCTGTATATAAGCCAGTGAGAGATCTAGACATCTATCTATCAGATTCAACCATATACATCACATCGTGTCATAACTCTACTCTAACCCTTTATCCTATAAAATCATTACAAGTCCAGTGCAGTTTGTGTAAGCTTATAGCTATATTATAACAGTGTCTTCATATCTGGTCTAATTAATCAATCCTAATTTCTCTCCTCATCAACTCCATTTGAGACATTTTTATTTACATTTGTACAAGTTCTCCCAGGATCTTTTCTTACCATTTTTTATTACTTTTTGAGCCTCTTGTTTTTTATATCAAGCTTCGCTGTGGCTCAGTCTGATTTTTAGGAAAGTAAATAGAAATATTATATTTAACATTGATTCAGCAAGAAAACACATCATTCAATTTAATACCCTACTTTGCGTTGCTATGAACTGAAAGGAAAGAAAGAATGTTTTTAATTGAAAGTTTTTTTTTATTGTAAAGCTAGTGAATGGACTACATTTTTTGTTTGTCCGTTTTCTGCATAAACATAAAGATCAGATGATTTACCGACTCTGGAGCATACGACATATACGCCCATTCGTTTTCTAAATTCAAACCGCACACTTGCAAAGTTCATCCTTGCGCTTTATTTGATAGTCATAGCGAACACAAGACGTATTGGAAATTAAAGCCGTTTGAACTCGAACGGGTGAGTGGTATTCGTGGAAGTAGTACGTCTTAATCTTTATGAGGTCCATTGCATAATTTGGCTGATTGATGTTTCGGAGTAATATAATTGTCATTTCAAATTTAGAATGTGAGAAGGTAATCCGGGAACATCGAGTGAATTAAGAAATTCCGTTGGAAAATTCACTACTTCACAATGGTCCCTCACGGAGTCAGGGATTTGTATGTCACTGTTTCGCCTGCGATTCTGTTATAATGATGTTCATATCGAGCACGTCGACATTTTCTGCCGCTAGAATGGCTCTTCCGCTTAACCATGCGAGATTTTGATAATTTGTTTCGATGCTTTGGAATACCTTGTCTATTAATTCTTCTTTTGAATGTAAAATGTTGCAGAAATTAGATGGGAAGTGATTTTTCCCGTTTCTGGATTTGTAGGAGCAGTGCCGTTACCGAGTTCGAGTAATTCTCTTGAAAATATGGCAGCTGTTAGATCGTATTGAAGTTGAACTCTCATATTCGTTGTTAAATGAACTTTTTTTACTTGCTCCAAAGAGTTGAATATTTCAAGCAGGCATGCAATTCATCAGCTGATGTTGAGCGAGGTATCACTGGAAGCGTTTGCCTGAAGTCACCGGATAGTAACACCAATGCTCCACCAAATGGAACCTGATTATTTCGCATGTGTTTCAATTATGGTCTAATGCTTCCAATGACTTCTTGTGACAATTGTACACTCATCCCATACAATGATTTTGCACGCCCGAAGAACCTTTCCCATTCTTGAAGTTTTAGAAATGTTACATGTTGTGTTTTCTGTGAAGTGCATGTTTATTGACAGTTTAAGAGCTGAATGCACTGTTCTACCTCTTCCATTAACGTAGCAGCCAGCAATACCTGAAGAAGCAAGTGCTAACGCAATATGGCCGTTTGATCTGATTTTTAGCTCGGAATTTCCCATTTCCGTGGGAACTTAGGAATAGAGGTACTTATAAGTAGTTGAGAAAGAGGTTCAGAGAGCGCGCCACCATCGCAACGTGTCTGAGTTTGTCTATTTCTGCCAACCTCGCGAAACGCTCGGAATTTCCCGTTTCCGTGGGAACTTCGGAGTAAAAAGGATATAGAAATGCAACGTTGTGTAAAAATTTCAAGTGAATCCATCGACTACTTTTCGAGTTTTGCGGCCACAAACATTCGGATGCTGAATTTTCACACACACACACACACATATATATATATATATATATACAGATAATTAATGTAAATGGAATGTTCTTTATATTTTTTGAAAGCTTCGCGACGCTTGTTGCGATGTAATCTTCTGCACATTGTTCATTCCACCAACAGTTATTCAATTGAGCATTCCGTGGTTTAGTTTGAGGAATAGTTGCTTCGCAAGCATTATTCATGACTGAAATAAAGTCATTATAATTTAAGATTTCACGTTAATTATTACTTAAATGCTCTGTGCATTTATCCCAATTCGCTTAACTTGTAACCCATTTCCGGTGCGGTTGTATTATAAATTTCTGAATACATTTATTTATATATATTGTATTATTATTGGTAAGTGATTGGATCCTAATGGATCGTCGTTTAAAGTCCAGGAAAACATAGAGACTATAAGTGAACACAATGTCAAGTCGATAGCAGATTTATTTGTTTGTGTGATATTATTTATTAATGTAGGCAAACCGTATAAATAAATAGCATTACAATTCTGTATAGCGTCTAGTAAACTTTACCCTTTTTATCCATATAACTGGATCCAAAGGATGCATGGTGTTCATTAAATTCTCCTCCTAATATGAAATTACCCTATGGTAGACTTTTTAACATATTCTCCCATTCAGTAGCGTTTACAAAATTCGTTGGAGGGTTGTATAATTAGATTATTGATAAGGTACTATGGTTATGTAATAAACATGAAATTCTTACTGAAGAAACATCATTTATTTCGTATAAATTATCTATTGTTTTAAATGGAATATTTCTATTAATTGAAATTGCTACCCTGATTTCCGATCATTTCGATCTTTTCTAATTATGTTAGGGAGGGGAATAGCTAAGTGGTTAGCCTACTGGACTCCCACGCGGAGAACCCGGATTCGAGTCCAACTGTGCCCTTAGATTTTTTCTCCCTTGGAGCCTCTAGAGCTCACTGCCCGGTGATGACAGTGTTGTCCATAACTAGAGAACACTGTCCGGAGGCCCTGGCAGTGCACTGAGAAGGCTCCCGGCGCCAATGACCATAGATGTTCACGCGCCTAAAATTTAAAAAATAAAAAAAAATTACGTTATATTCCTTAAATTTTACAGTTTTATTGGGTTTGAACTATTGGCTTTGAATATTAACGCAATTTTAATATTTTCATTTAATAAAAAATGTTCTAAACTCCCTTAATTGGCAATCGCTGATCGAGCCAGGAATTTGGAGTAATTTTAGTTTCTCTAAATTCATAGTTTATGAAAGATTATATATATATATATATATATATAAGTAGGGTAGTTAGGTATGTTCTGGCACAGGGGCTATGATACTAGTCTTGGGGGTTGCAAGAGCGCTGCTGCCATCATCCAATCTGATGACCTTAATTTAAGAACTCATCCAAATCAATGAGCTTAATCGATGACGTCATCACATCATCCAAATCGATGGCTATTAAACTATAAATATATAAATAAATTATAAATTAAATTATAAATAATCAAATTATAAATATAAATAAATTATAAATAATTAAATAAAATGAAATAAAAAAGTTGTTTGACCTGGAATCGAACCTTAACTGTTGAGTTAGAAGGCGGTAATGCAACCCACTAGACCAAAGCGGTCACTTAGTTCATAGCAGTAAAATTATCATATATAAGTATGTGGCCCCAGGAGAAATAAAACAAGGTAGTTTAACATTTATTTCACATTAGGTGATTATAGGGCATTTAACATATCTTTTAATAATTGATAGACAATTGATATATATGGAGGGGTGGGAGAACAAAAAATAAATAATTTCTTTAATAATTTATTTGGGTGTTATTTAACAACATGATATATAGCAAACACTAATTATGTGAGAATAAGGTGAAAAATAAATATAAGTTATATTAAACAACATCTTAAGACATAAAAATAAAAAAAGAATGTAATTATATGATAATAAGGTAAAACAAGTAAAAATTGACATATCTAAAAACACAATATTCATTATATATAGCAAAACTACTTGAGATATAAGTAAAAACAAATGGTTTATTTAAAACATCTTAAGACATAAAAATAAAAAAAGAATGTAATTATATGACAATAAGGTAAAACAAGTAAAAATTGACATATCTGACCAAAGCGGTCACTTAGTTCATAGTTGCAAAATGTCATATACACACCTCGGGAGGAAATAAAACAAGGTAGTTTAACATATCTTTTTTATTATTTAACAACATTTTAGACAATATTAAAACATTATATTAGACATAAAAAAGGTGATTAGGGTGAAAAATAAAACAAATAAATTGATTAACAACATTTAATGCCTGATGCAGTTATGTTGATGCAAAACGTCTAACAAATATATTGGCTGTGAGAATAAAGTAACAATAATACAAGTTAATTTACATATCTAAAACACAACATTAAAAAACATTATATAGCAAACTAATTAAGTTAAAACTAAAATAAGGAGACAAGTTAATTAACATATCTGCAATCCCTTCCACCAAAATATTAATAACATAGATTGAGTGTGAGTCACATCTTTGTGTTGGAATAAGGTAAAAACAACTTAATTGATATATCATAAACGCCGCAGGTATGTTAAATACCTGAAGTCTAACAAACCTTTTTTTGATGCAATTACTTAACCTAACATTTTAAACATACATAGGCTGAGGTAAATTTTACATACCTTTTAAGTTGGTGTATAGTTCATGGTGATTGAATAAACACCTCTATTGATGTAATTACATGGCATTTAGTGAATAACATCTTAGACACAAATAATATTAGAACGTTATATGGGTAAGGGGTGAAAAAAAAAATAATACAAAATGGCATATTAATGTATTTATTATTATTAGACAACATCTTAAGACATAAATAAGTTACAAAACAACAAGCAAACTATGTGGGTGAAAATAAAACAAAAATTGACATATTAATGTATTTATTATTCATCTTAAGACATAAAAAAAATGTTTAAACAGTTGCAAACTAATGGCGAATATGTAGCAATAAAACAAGTAAAAAAATGACATATCTAAAAACACAACATTTTTTAGACACAAACATATTAAAACGTTATAGGGCAAACCAATGGGCAATTATGTGATAATAAGGTAATAAAAACTCCCACAGAAAATATTAATGTAATTACGAAAACAATTTATAACATATATTTCACATCTTTGTGTGGGGGGAAAAAATAAACAGCTTAATTGATAGATCATAAACGCAACAGGCATGTTAAATACCTGAAGTCTAACAAACCTTTTTTTTGATACAATTACTTAACCTAACATTTTAAACATACATAGGCTGAGGTAAATTTTACATACCTTTTTAAGTAGGGTAGTTACAGCCTAAATAATAGCTCATGGCGATTGAATAAACCTTGCAAACGATTACATGGCATTTAGTGAATATGTGAGAAAAGTGGCTTAACAGAAACACAGCATTTTCTTAGGTTCAAATAATACAAAATGACATAACAGGGCGAAAAAATAATACAAAAATGCGTCTTAAACATAAAAAAGAATGTAATTATAGTGGGGGAAAACAAACACAACATTTACTTAAGTGCAAATAAAATTAAATCATTACATATAGCAAACTAATTGAGGCATAAGTAAAACAAAATGGTTTATTTAAAACATCTTAAGACATTGGTGAAAATGTAAGAACTCAAAAGTAAACTATTGGTTGGGCAGCATATATTAACACCATTTTCAATAATATGGCACCTTGCAACCTCTATGTGTGTTTAAATGTTATATATATTAGAAGTAAAACATCTTAAACATAAAAAAAATGTAATTATGTGAGAATATTAATTGGTGGTGGGGGACGGCGTATATTAACATCATGTTTAAAAAAAAATGACACCATATACAAACACCTCTATTGATACAATTATAGAACATGTGTGTTTTAAATGTTATATATATTAGAAGTAAAACATCTTAAGACGTTGGTGATTACAGTAAGAACACAAAGTAAACTATTGGTTGGACCGTATATATATATATATATTAATCCATAATGCATGAGGGTTGGGGGTTTGAAATGAAAAAAAACTTCTCATTTAAAAAAATCAATATATTGTATAATATAATACAATTAATCATGGGGTTGGTGGGGGCGATTGAGTCGGCGGGATCTCTGGAGGCTGTTGAAAAACCCAAAAATATTAGTAATTTGCAGCTAAATCTACATTAATATAAAGTGTAAAACATACCTTCTCAATTCCGCATATACATGTATGCGGAGCCCCTGTGCCAGCCCTTATAACCCCGCAGAGCCTGCATACATACTACAAGTGCAAAGATTGTTAGAAAATTGGGGACTGTATTAAATGTTAACAAAATTAGGAAAGAAACTACTTACAAATATAAGAACTGGCAGATCCATAACTAAACAAAACAGCCTATTTAAATGATCTTATCCCCACAACTATCACAGCTTCCCGTCGATTGCAAAAAAGGTGAATTCAATACGCTACTGTGTTTAGAAATGCAAGCAAAGTAAAACAGATAATGCCTTAATGAAAACGTTTATATTAATTTTATAAATCAATGCGCTACTGTGTCTTTAGAAATGTAGATAAGGCGTATGCAGCCTTTGGCGGCTAATCACTCATTACGATAATTTTTTTATTTATTAAAGAAATTATGCTACTTAAATAATGTTTCTCCCAGCTACAGGAAGTGGAATTGTTTGTGCGTTATTTGATTTAATTTTCACAAAAATATTGATATTTTTGTTAGTTGATTTTAAATTACTCACAATTAAAACAAAAAGTGATATTTTTGTTAGCTGATTTAAGTTACGCAAAAACTTGGCCATTCTAACTGCATTAAAACAAATCTGTCAATATTTTTGTTAGTTGATTTTAAATTACACACAATTATGATATTTTTTTTTATTTTGATAGTTGTTTTAAGTTACACACAATTAAATAAACTTAGACATGCCAACAGCCGACTAATTTATCGATCTTAACTCATAGTTTTTCGTTAAATTTTATTATATTTATAACGTCATTTATTTTAATTCATCTACCAATTAGTAGAGCGGGAAGATGGAAAAACAGAAAAAGCCTATTAAAACAAAAGCTCATATAATTAATATTAAAAAAAACACACAAAGTTATATATAATATGTTATAATTAAAACAAAAGCTCATATAATTAATATTAAAAAACACACAAAGTTATATATAATATGTTATAATTAAAACAAAAGCTCATATAATTAATAAAAAAATAAACACACAAAGCTTATATATAATATGTTATAATTAAAACACAGCTTATATAATTAATATTAAAAAAACACACAAAAGCTATATATAATATGTTATAATTAATATTTGAAATTACAGCATCCCTGAAAAAAAACAAGGAAAAAGTTAGATAAATATTATTGCTCAATACATTAAATCAGGCATGCTTAACACTCACCGCGTTAAGGGCGTGTGTTAGGGCTTGATGGTGACGCAACCTCCCCGCGGCGGCGGCGGCAGGACGTGCACGGACATGTCCGGGAGATCCGTTGAAAGAACTGCATTATACAATAGAATTAAAAAAAATCTGGTGTGAAACACTCACACAACTTTCTCTACTCCAGTTCTCAAAATTATAATGACAAATTTTATAGTTTGGGTACCAAATTTAATGAAATTTGTCGAAAACTGAAAAACTATTCAGTAAAAGCGCACTTCCGGTTTACTGATTTTCTTTACACCCGGAATTTTGGCCATCTATTTAATTTTGTTTGGATGATAGAATTGTATAATCAACTATGATATCACTTTAGAGAAGCTGTAACCCCAACCCTCCGCTAAAAGTGGCGTTAAAAGGAATTTTCCCAAAGTAATGTTTTAAAACATAGGTTGTAGATCTTTGTATATTTAGTTTATATGTGCAGTTTCAAGAAAATCGTCGGGGCCAGTTTTGAGAAAATTGCGAAAAAGTAAAAAAATCATATATAGTAAAGTTAAAACAAAGCACTTCCGGTTTTCCGATTTTTCTCAAACTCGGAATTTCAACAACATATTTAATTCTAATTAACATTATTTAAATGACCGAATTGTGTAATTATCAGAAATAGCACTTTAGAGGGTAACCTAACCCCCCTCCCCCCGAAGGGCCCTTAAATCAATTTTCCCAGAGAAATGTTTCAAATAAAAGTTGTAGCTCCTCATATGTGTAGTTGATATATCAAGTTTAAAGAAAATCCTTGGAGCCATTTTTGAGAAAAACGCAAAAAATAAAAAAAGTCAACTAGTAAAGTGGTACTTCCGGTTGAGAAATTTTCGCACAGTCAGATCGCATGGTGATACCTAAAGGGAATATTAAGTTTTTAGTTTTCTACGGCTTTCCGTTTTTGAGCTATGCTGTTCACATACACAGACCATTTGCTAAAACCCACTTTTTGGACTCAGGGGACTTCAAACGGATATTTCCGGTGAAAACTCGATATCGAAAAATTTGACACGATTACAATACTTCCTCTTACTAGGAGTAAGAGAGAGTAAAAAATAATTCAATTATAGATATTTACCATTATAAGCTGCAGCGGAAGGCCTCATCCCAAACAGGGCCCCGCAGTGATTGCAGTAATACTACACAAAATCCCCCAATTGAGTCAAATTGGAAATAACATTAAGATGGTACGAAATACAATTGGTACTTACATATCTTGTTACGTCCATCACCATTATATATTGAGGGCAGCATCCACCGAAATGCAACAAAACTTATCACGCCACATTCTTTGAGCCAACATCCGCTTACAGATGCCCTGCAATGCGGGGAGGGGGCCCAATGCTTAATACTTTTTGCGCATAACCTAATGAAAAATACACCACTTTGGTTAAATACACCGCCTAATTTAACAAAAAAAACAAAGTTCAGTTCAGTTTTAGTATTATAAAAAAATACATACCTCACTTTGGCTAAATACTTATTTTTTGTATGTATACACCGCCTAATTTAACAAAAAAACAAAATGTTCAGTTCAGTTCTGTTTTTTATGTAATGTTATGTTTAAGTATTATGAAAATACATACCTCACTCAACAAAAAAAAACATAAAGTTCAGTTCTGTTTTAAGTACTGTAAAAAATACATACCTCACTTTGGCTAAATACTTATTTTTTGTATGTATTCGCCGCCTCACTTAACAAAAAAAACATAAAGTTAAGTTCTGTTTTTAGGTATTGTAAAAAAAAATACATCTGTGTAAAAAAAATATTTTTTATTTATAATGTGATAACAATTATAATTTTTACATTTAGACCAATATATAATTAAAAAAATTCATACCTGCAATGAAATGTCCCTTTATTCACAACTCCGCATTACAATTCCCATATGCAAATGTGCTGATCCCATCCGATTTAATAATCCTCTTTTCGTCTGCAGATGAAAGACTTCGTTTCAGCATTTCAATGGAGTAAACATTATGCTCCATTGATCTAATCGATCTCATCTTGCTTAACATTTGCGTATTGTTGAACAGTACTTTTTTATAATCCTCAAAGCCAATTTTCTTGAGTGTTGATCTTTGAACACCTTTTGCCCTTTTCTTGATATCACCAGCCACATCAATTGCATACATTTTTGGTCTCAAAGCAACAACCTCATCTTTGAACTTTCCCAGCACCTTCTTGTTTTTAGTTGAGTAGTTGGGGTGATCGGAAGGATAATCAGATGTGTCAAAGTGTTCCTCCATCTCCTGCATGTCTTTGAAAACATCGTCTGTGCAAATTCCATAGATTAAAGAGTCCGTATCAGTGTATATTAAACGAAGCCGTTCTGGCCCATATTTGTGTAGCATGACGTCATAGTGAAATCCCAAAACGATCGTCTTCGAAATTTCGAGTATGGATAAGCCCACGTATGTCGCCTTATTGAAGAATATCCTGGTTTTTGCCATCTGCACCCCAACTAAATTTTCACCATAAATTGTCCTGTCCAGGAAATTTGGTTTTGCGACCAATTTCATCAGTCTTCTTTCATTATTTACAAGCTCATAGTTCATCCGTTTTCGCACATTTTCCATGGTCTTTCCAAAGTTTGTTGTAGAGTTTATATTGGTTTTTTCGAAGTTGTTGGTTGCCTTCTTGCGCATATCTGTGTTCAGCTTAATGTAAGGTAGAAGCCATGGGGATTGTTTAAACTGTATTGCTCGGTGGACCTTCACCAATTGCAGCCCATGGTCGAGAGCCTGTTTTAGGGCGATGTAATGTAATATCTCTCCCGTTTGCCCAGATGAGGTATTAATTTTTTCATATTTCCATCGCTGTTGGGTGGCACAATAGATTCTGCTAGGAATGGGAGATCGTTGTGGAGGTTGTGAAGATGTTCAGGATATTCTATATCCACCTCCAATATGTAGCCATATTCAGAATCGTCCGGGATGTCTTGAACTTGTATTTCTCCAGGCCGCTCTGCCCACTTGAAGCCTCCGTAAGGTAGAAATCTACTCTGGGCATCACCATATAAGTTGTTGGCGTCGTAGTACATTATATATGTAGATTCCTGTGATGGGTCGTAATCGGGCATATACTTATTATTTGCTTTTGCATACCTGAGAGATGCTTGGCAGATGCCTCCTCTTATTCCTCGTTCAACCATTAATATCATGTCGTAGTCCAGTAGAGTTCCAATCTGATGCCAGTTAAACGTAGCATTGCATCCCACGCCATTCCTGGTGCTGTGAAATAATGTGCTGGGTCGAGTTTATGTACGTTCATGATCACTTGACGGAAGTTTTCAAAAACATCAGCCAACAGCAATACATCTGTTTTTAGATAAATGTCGCTATATTCCCCTAACGTGGAGCAATTAAATTCCTTCCATACGGTGGTGGCGTGGTTATAATCCTCTTCATCGATGTTGCTGTCTGTTAATTTGTTGTAAAATGCTTCCTTCGGTGGTAAAACGTCGTCGTCCAATCTTTCCCAAGAATTGACATAATCATATGGGAATACGCCCTTTCTTAGCACAAGTGGTAGCTGCACTTCATTAAAAAATTTTGCTGTTTCTGTAAAGCTGCTTTTTGGTAGATTGTTGGCTAATTGACTCAGACTCTCAGCCATGAATCTAAATGAGTCAATGAAGCGAAATTGCACCCCATTTATGTATTTGGCGAAGAGATAAAATTTTCTTCTGTGTGGGGTATTACATTAATTCTGCCAGGTAGCTTTCCTAATTCCTTTATGATGAAATGTGCGTCATACCTGCTGAGATTATGTATGATGACTGGAACGTAGCTAAATGTCTTGCAGCGTAAGTTGCATTTATTACATGCAGGTCCTCTATACTTGCCGGAAATATGGCAGTGATCGTGTCCCTTATGATTGCGTTCTTCAAAATTTCGCTTGCAGAGATAACAGATCTTGGCCGCCTTCCATTCTCTCTCCTCCAATTCATCAATCACCATTTCTTCATTTCTGTTCATAATCTTCTTAATTGGAGTGGATATCCTATCCAAATAGTCTAGGAAAAATTCAGCGGCGCACTTTCCTCTGAACAAGTATGGTTTATTAAGAGGCCAAAGATGTTCTATTTCAGCAGCAGGTTTAACATAGGCGCAAAAGGAAAATGGTGTGTGTTCTTGATAGGCTGTTGTGTATGAGCTTTGAGGCGTTGGTTCACATGTATCAATTTGATTTAAAATACACTCAAAATCAGCATAAATTACAAAATTTACTCTCACCTGGCGTTCAACGTTTTTGAATTCAATAAACGGCTCATCAGTTGGAAGTTTAACAGCTGCTGGGGCGTTTTCGTTGCAATATATATTGTGTTCTTTCAGTTTTTCTTCTGCTGTTTTCCCATAGCGTCCGTCAAAGTGAGTGAAAACAACGTTTACACAATTCTATTGCTCCATTATGCTTAGTTTTTTGAAGATGAACTAATTTATTAAGGTGCTTAATATATACATAATGTTGTGTTTCACCATCTTCTAAGAGTAATAGATCGCGATGGTCTGGTAGTTCTTCTTTCACAACCTTCAGTGGATAAACGGCATCATTCTCATCCAATCCAAATACATTAATTGAGATGTTGTTAACCTTTTCAAACCTTTTGATCTCATTAAGCGGTGTAGGAAACGAAATGCATGAAAAATCATATCTGTGGGTGAGTTCTTGATATTTGGCGATGCGTTGAGGATCCTTTCGAATTAATTTTGCCAGCACTGCATATTTAAAACATTCTTCATCTTGGTTTTGTGGATTTATGCAGGCCTTCTTAGCTGCAATAACGCTGGGGAGTTTTATATAAGTTGACCCGCCCAGCGGTTTGTACATATTTATTCTTAGCCTCGCGCCATCAATTCCAACCAGCTGCCATCCACTTTTCTCCAGCTGGGCTTCTTACATCTCATTAACTAATTTTTTGAATGCCTGTTCAAGAAACTCGTCGAGGTTTGTATTCCTGTAAACAGCCTTATTTCGGGTCTTAAAGGCCCGGTCGCTGTGCTCTCCAATTGTATTTTCAAACAAGCATTCCACTCATATATTAACCTTCAAAACATGCTTTTCCTCTAATTGGAGTTTAATTAGTTCATGAAGACGGGGTTTAATAGATTGTAGAAACGTAGGCAGATCTTCAAATTCAGTTGAAAAAAAAATGATTTGATCCTACCTTGGCATGCCGTTTCATATTCTTCTGATGCGTGTTTTAGAAGGTGTTCCTTGGTTGGTTCTACGCCATCATAACGTGCAATCTTGCGAGGTGGTTCTTCAATGCAGAAGGTTTCATGCCGTTATCCATTATACCTGTTCGGAAATGATTTCTTACACACTTTACAGGTATGATGTGCACTGCCATCACAGTATTTTTGGTGGCGATAGAGGCTGTTCATAAAAGAGAATGCCTTTCCGCATTTTCTGCAGGCCATTTCTTCTGATGTTGTCCTTAGAGTGGCCATTTCTTCTGATGTTGTCCTTAGAGCGAGGATGTAGCTTCTGGAGAGCGATGTTCACGTGTAGGAAGTCACACGAAGACTGAATTAACACCAGCCCGCACCTGCTTATATACCCTGCACCTGAGGGTGGGGGGTTGAAATGTGGGCTTATTTACGTCTTTTCTCAGTGGAGGCACGGTGATGAGTCATTTCCTGGTGACTTGGCAGCTGCAATATTATGAGTCATTATTAACTGGCCAAGTAG
Organism: Triatoma infestans; assembly: GCA_011037195.1. Taxonomy (NCBI): domain Eukaryota; kingdom Metazoa; phylum Arthropoda; class Insecta; order Hemiptera; family Reduviidae; genus Triatoma; species Triatoma infestans. The sequence continues at coordinate 37,915 of JAAEAF010013845.1, read as the reverse complement.
GATCAAATTTCTTGTACTTCAGCTGCCTCTATGTGGCTAATTACGTTTAATTCTAAGCTAAGTGAATTTCGATTATGGAGGAATTCATAAAAGGCAAAAAATATGTGTGTTTTTTGTTAGTTTGTTTAAGTTGTGCACTGCTAATAATTGAACAGAACTTTATGTAAGGCGTTTTTTAAGTTAGGTAATATACATAAAAACATAGTACTTAACATAAAAGTAAAAATACAAAAAAAACATACTAGTTTTAAAAAAACAGAACAATACAGAAACAGTAAAAATACAGAAAAAGGATTAAAACATAAAAAAACATGCTAGTTTTAAAAAAACTAGTATTAAACAAAAAAACAGAACAATGCAGAAACAGCAAAAATACAGAAAAAAGTATTGAAACATAAAAAAACTAGTATTAAACAAAAAAAAACAGAACAATACAGAAACAGTAAAAATACAGAACTAATATTACAAACTAATATTAAACAAAAAGTAAAAAATACAAAAACATGCAAGTATTAAGCAAAAAAACCAGTGCAACAATACATAAAACATATTAGTTTTAAATTATTTAAACAAATGAGGAACTTCATGTCAGGCGTATTTTAAGTTAGGTTGTGTGCAAAAATATAAGTATTTAACCAAAATGAGGTATGTATTGTTCACAGTACTAATACTTAACAGAACTTCATGGTAGGTGTTTTAAGTTAGGTGACATAAACACAAAATATATAAGCATAAACATTAATCAAGAGGCTATTTTGAACGGTAACATTGACAAAAAAAAATGGGTTGGATATAATTTCCTCACCCACAGAGAAACCATTTTTACATTTACTCAATGGGGCACTCGTTTGCTGCTGGAATTTTGCACATATATAAGAGACGTTTAACGATATTAAGTTAGAAGCAGTAATTCTGCTAGGTCCTACACTAGTTACTTATAGAAATACTACAGATGGAAAATATGGAGATATTGTACATATTTAATTGCTGGTTAGTTAAGAGAAATGTTAGACTTAGCTAGATTAATAGATAATTTACAACATGCCGCCAGTAAAAAAAGAACTGTTTGTATTGTGTGTGTAAATTATGTATATTATTAACAAAATAAAAGTAGTATGGGGGATGGAAAAATATTATGTTTGTGTTATTTATAATAGAATCGTACACATCCATGATGGACAAAACGGTGATTAATTGTAATTATTTCCTTTCTTTTGGATTGTAAAAATAGAGAAACATTATTCTATTAACGGCGTGTAAAGGCGCGCGCGTGCGCGCGTTGAATGGTTTAAAAATAAAAACTACTCTGCAAAAATACTTCTGTGTTATAATTCCCGTCTAATAAAAAACATTAAACGGAAGTAAGAATGATAAATTCCTTCCAAATGACTGCAGATTTTGTTTTAAACAGCTCTAACTATTAGACGTTAGACGACGGCTACAAACAGAAGATTTTGAATTTGGATATAATGTAATCATTTCCCCAGATTAGAAAACTTATTTCCCTATACTTTGCGAACAATAGATTAACTTGTTCCAATATTCTTCGATTAAAAAAGTAGCATGTTCTTAGTGTATATGCCTGTTTAAGAATGTAAGGGCAGTAGAAAGGTTGAGGAAAGCTGATTCAACTTGCAAACTGCTATTGCAATCCACAAGAATGCCATACGATAACTTAAGGCGGTTTTAGTGCATATATCTGTGTATTTCTTGGTTATTCGACAGATTTAATTTTTTAGTCCAATCAAACTTTGCTTTGTGTAGTGATTTTACATTTTAACCTGGCCAAAGACATTTAACACAATACATTCTCTATTGTCTAATCATTCGTCATTAGCACATCCATAACTCTAGGAGCGCAAATCAATCTGTTGTTCACTCAGGAAGTTAATGAAAATATTTCAAATAAAAGAGATGGGTATTTGTGTGAGTGTGTAAAGTTCAGTTTAAGTTCAGTTTTTTTGTGTAAAGTTATGTTTCTGAGAATGTATGCATGTATGGCAAATGTTTGTCAAAATAATTGCATCGACTATGTGAACTTATATTGCATCTATATGCGCAAAGTCACTTCCTTTGTTGATTTTTTTTTGCCTTACTTTTTATTAGTTTATGCCTAATATTACATCAATAATTTAACATAATGGTGTTTACAGGCCTTGTTTGGGTGTTTATGCGAATAATTTTGTGTGGGGTTTTTTTTATTGTATCAGCATTTAATATATTTTATGTCTTACATTTTAACATAATTGCATCAACATTTTGCGTGTCTAAAATGGGGTCAATTAACTTGTCCATTTTCTCCATTATTGACAGTTTAGTCTAGCATATTTATTCTAGCTGTACAATAACGTTGGATTCTTTTTTTCCATCTTTGTATTCAATATAAAACTGCCACATATATTATAAACTATCAGAAATGTGTATTTAGCTAGAAAGTAATGTATGCATTATTATAATTGTTTTTGCTGTATTAAAATATTATTTTAAAAGATATAATAAATTATATTCGTCCTAAAATGAGTTGTTCTTTGTTATATGTTTATAATTTTATATACACATACCAGATATCGCACCGGGATATGATTCACTCTAATGCTATTTCTAACAAGCCGACTTTATCATGTTTATTATTTCATATTTCTACAGGATATTCTTATCGCGACGTATATGATTCACTCTATTTTCTTTTTATCAAGCCGACAAAGGCAGTATACCGGATGTCCTTATCGCGCCAGTATATGACTAACTCTATTACTCATCTTTGTTAAGATTGCCGTTATCTTATTATGTGTTAAAATTATGTCAATAAATGTTTTAATCTTATTTTTAAAATAAAAAATTATTATAATTATAGAAATGTGTGTACTACTAATGGTGTTAAAATTATGTCAAATAAATTCATAATCTTATATTATAATGATTAATTCTTTTTAATCAGCCGACAAAGGCGGTATATAGAAACATACCTTATCGCAACAGTATATGATTCACTCTACTGCTATTTCTAACAAGATAAATAGTTTTAATGCCTCAATTGCCGTATAATGATTTCTTTCATATTATTTGTGCCTAATCTATAACATTTAAACACGCATGTTCTATAATTGTATCAATAGAGGTGTTTGTATAAGGTGTCATTTTTTTTAAACATGATGTTAAATAGATTAATATATACGCCGTCCCCCCACCACCAATTAATATTCTCACATAATTACATTCTTTTTTATGTTTAAGACGTTTTACTTCTAATATATATAACATTTAAACACACATAGAGGTTGCAAGGTGTCATTTTATTGAAAATGATGTTAATATATGCTGCCCAACCAATAGTTTACTTTGTGTTCTTACTGTAATCACCAATGTCTTAGGATGTTTTACTTCTAATATATATAACATTTAAAACACACATGTTCTATAATTGTATCAATAGAGGTGTTTGTATAAGGTGTCATTTTTTTTTAAACATGATGTTAAATAGATTAATATATACGCCGTCCCCCACCACCAATTAATATTCTCACATAATTACATTCTTTTTTATGTTTAAGACGTTTTACTTCTAATATATATAACATTTAAACACACATAGAGGTTGCAAGGTGCCATTTTATTGAAAATGGTGTTAATATATGCTGTCCTACCAATAGTTTACTTTTGAGTTCTTACATTTTCACCAATGTCTTAAGATGTTTTAAATAAACCATTTTGTTTTACTTATACCTCAATTAGTTTGCTATATATAATGATTTAATTTTATTTGCACTTAAGTAAATGTTGTGTTTGTTTTCCCCCACTATTCTTACATTCTTTTTTATGTTTAAGATGTTTTCACATACATAATTACCACTAGTTTGTTTGTGTGTCTATGATGATGTGTTTTAATTTATTTGTCTATTCTCATATAATCGCCTTTTTTTAATTAAATTGTTATACCTTGTTTTACATTATGTGACTCACAATCTATGTTATAAATTGTTTGGTGGAAGATTTTATTACCTTATTCAATCATCATTAGTTTTAACTCAATTAGTTTGCTATATAATGTTGTGTTTTAGATATGTCAATTTATTTGTATTATTTCCCTACCTCCATTATGTGGTATAGTGATGTTTATAGGGTACGTTTAAGCATTTATATTACACTTTTCTCACATATTCACTAAATGCCATGTAATTACATCAATAGAGGTGTTTATTCAATCACCATGAGCTATACACCAACTTAAAAGGTATGTAAAATTTACCTCAGCCTATGTATGTTTAAAATGTTAGGTTAAGTAATTGCATCAAAAGGGTTATTTATTAAAGATATGTTAATATATTTGGTTTGTTAGACTTCGGGTATTTAACATACCTGCGGCGTTTATGATATATCAATTAAGTTTTTTTACCTTATTCCAACACAAAGAATCACCATTATGTGGCTCACACTCAATCTATGTTATTAATATTTTGGTGTAAGGGATTGCAGATATGTTAATTAACTTGTCTCCTTATTTTAGTTTTTAACTTAATTAGTTTGCTATATAATGTTTTTTAATGTTGTGTTTTAGATATGTAAATTAACTTGTATTATTGTTACTTTATTCTCACAGCCAATATATTTGTTAGACGTTTTGCATCAACATAGCTGTATCAGACATTAAATGTTGTTAATCAAAGTTATGACGCATCTATAGGAAAAGTACCAATGCTGCGTCAGCAGCCCGGCGGCTGCTGATAGCATATAAATACTCCCACCGACCAGCAGGAAGGCAGCTCCAAGCTCACAACCATACCGTACAGTTCTCAGTGTCTATAGTAGTACTCAATATTAACCAGAGCCTTAAGCTTATTGTAATTATTATTATATTGTATGTTTAAATAAATAGTTTTTAAAAAAGGAACTTCCGGGTTCATAATTTATAACTGGCGCCCGCGAACAGGGCTGCGAAAGCTTATAAGTCTAGTGCGACCACTTGTCTCACGTGCGACCATTTGTCTCAAAGAAGACTTGAAGCTCCCACATCAGTGGCTTATTCGCAGCACTCCACCTACAAGAACCAGAACCATCCTCAGACGATAAAAGAAAAGCAAGCTGGCGAATCAACAACAACGCTTAAAAACTGTAAGTAGCTCATCTGTCCTTAAACCCTCTAAACTAGTTCTCCCCAAAGAAACTATCCCTGAAATGGCCCAAATAAATTACAAAATCTCCAAAGAAGACTATGATCACATCCCCTACTTTGACGGAAACCCTTCCGAGCTAGCGTTCTTCTGCGAGATTGTTGAAAGTGCCTTCGCCACAGTCTGCGCAGAAAATATAATCGAAAGAGATTACAACCACAATATCCTTTTTATAAAAGTTAAGAGTAGACTGCTAGGGCCCGCTAGAAACATACTTCTTTCACATAACGTGGACCATTTATTAAATTTATTAAAGTTTTTAAAAGAAAGTTTTGCTGACTCGAGATCTTACGAGATCCTCAAAGATGAAATTCTACAAACCAAAATGCATGCTAGAGAGTCTCCTATTGACTTCGTCAATAGGATACAGGAGTTGCGAAATTTAGTTTATATTAGACTAAAACTAGACGGACTCACAGCAGACGCCCTGAAACAATTAATAACCCGAGTCGACAGGGAGATAATCTTTCATATATACAAATGCCTACCCCCTACACTAAGTAACCATATCATGATCTTTGATCCTAGCACCCTAGACGAGGTACGAAACATTATCTACAACAAATGTTCGTTCATTGTAGCTAACCTAAACTCCTCTCACAGTCCTAAAAGACCCAACCAACCATTTCGGAAACCGAACCAGTACAACCAATACCAACAGCCTTACAGACCGAATACCCAATACTCTTACAGACCGAATCCACAACACTTCGCACCACGCATCCCCATGGCTCAAGCCCCTAACTACCAGTACCAACCAATTGTATATAACTCCAGGCCTATAGAACAGACACCTCAAACTTCTCTTTACCGACAAAGACCGCAGCCACAACTGCAACAACCTCAACGATCAAATTTTGGACAATCTAACAATCCTATTAATCCAAACAATCCGGATCACCCCTTTAATCGACCCAGACTACCTCCTGGGTACTTCTCTTAAAACACGGTGTCTATGCGTACTGCAGGCAGACCCAGGTTCAAAGATTACATCTCTCCACACGAATTGACTCACTGCCAAAATGACGAGCCATCTGCAAATTATTCTGAACCAAAGAAAACATTCGACGACAGGCTTTCCCGCCTAGAAAACTCTCTCGAAAAAATGACGGAAAAGTTCGATCATTTTTTAGACGTTGGCCACGGGAGCCAAGAAGGCCCTCCGAATTTAGCCTAAATCTTTACCCCACTTCGTAGACAAAGCTGGCCTCAAATGGCTAATCGACACAGGCTCATCGGAAAATTATATTAATCAAAATGTGGTTCCCGCTAACGCCCTATTAGTAAAAGATCCCTTCATAATCTCCACTCCCGCAGGTAAAAAACATGGAGAATCCTCATGTAAACTTAACATCCTAGAAACCTTTAACGTAAATTTCCAAACCAAATTCCATTTATTCCCTTTCTCAGACAAATATGACATTTTATTAGGCCATAAGACCATGCAAGAGCTTGGCATGAGTATAGACCTAAACAACAACATCCTCTCCTATCCTCAAGGCACCATTCCCCTAAAATTCACCCTTAACCCCCCGGACAACGATCCAAATATAATAAAATTAGAACAGGGAGTTAACTTTATAGAACTTCCGGTAAAGAATCAAGAATTAAAGTACGGATTAATTAATGAAAATATAGAAATAAATGATAAGGTCACAATAAAAGAAGGCCTTTATAGCGTTAGGAATAATAAAATCTTGTGCGAAGTTGAATCCAAGGAAGTCATGGCCATTTGCCCCGAACCTATGGATATCGACGAACCGCAGGAAATTAGCGTAAGCATCCCGGACGTAGTAGTGACCAATTGTCCCGAAATGTCTGACGAACGTAGGTTAAGAGAAATAAAAAATGAAATTCCGAAACTAATTAGAACTGAGCACATGAACTCAGACGAGAAAAATAAAATAATAGAATTAGTAAGAAACTACCCCCAGATAATTAAAAGAGAGCACGACAGACTAAGCTGTACCGATTTACTGAAACATAAAATCCGAACTACTGACGAAAACCCAGTTTACACTCGAAACTATAGATACCCGGAAATCTATCGAAAAGACGTACAAACGGAAATTGACAAACTACTGGAAAACAAAGTAATACAACACTCTAACTCCCCCTATAACAGCCCAATTAGGGTAGTACCGAAGAAACCGGACGCCTCCGGCAAAAAGAAGATACGAATGGTGATCGACTACCGCAAACTTAACAACAAGACGGTCGAAGACAAATTCCCCCTTCCTAACATTGAAGACTTATTCGGCAAAATAGGACGCGCGACATATTTCTCCGCCATTGACTTAGCTTCAGGGTTCCACCAAATTGAGATGGACCCCGACTCAGTTCCTAAGACAGCATTCTCCACAGAAAACGGACACTACGAATTCCTACGCATGCCTTTCGGGCTCAAGAACGCCCCCCCCACTTTCCAAAGGGCCATGAATTCCATCTTTTCCAGAATCCCTAACGTGTTAGTATATATGGACGACATTATAATATTCTCCGACAGCCTGGACGAACATATAAAACACCTTAAGACCGTTTTCGACAAACTCAGACAACACAATCTAAAAATTCAACTTGACAAGACGGAATTCTTCAAACGTGAACTTCTCTTCTTAGGACACATCATTTCCGACAAGGGTATACAACCTAACCCGGCCAAATTAGACGCTATTACTAGATTCCCACTTCCCAAGACACCAAAACAAATTAAACAATTTCTTGGTCTTACAGGCTACTACCGAAAAATGATCAAAAACTATGCCAAGATAGTCAGACCTCTAACCCTCTCACTAAGAAAAGACAAAGACATCATAATTGACGACAGCTATAAACAAGCCTTTGAGACGTTGAAATCCCTCCTACAGAATAGTCCCATCCTGCAACTGCCTAACTTCGAGAAACCCTTTATCTTCACAACAGACGCCTCCAATTATGCTATCGAAGCCGTCCTATCCCAGAACATAGACGGAAAAGACCTCCCTATTTCCTTTGCCTCTCGCACACTAAATAGACAGGAGGAGAATTACTCCACTATAGAAAAAGAACTACTGGCCATAGTTTGGGCCTGCAAACACTTTAGACCATACATTTACGGACGCAAATTTACAATACAGACAGACCACAGACCATTACAATGGTTACACAACTTAAAAGAAGCAAACTCTAAACTCATCCGATGGAAATTACAATTAGCTGACTTTGACTTTGACATCAAGTACGTACAGGGAAAGACTAACGTAGTAGCAGACGCACTATCACGAAACCCGCCAGAAGAAAAAGACCTAAATGCCCTAGAGACCTCGTCCCCAAGTCCAAATCCAGACGAAGTCCTGGACGAATTCCTCTCGGCCCCTTCACCTGAGAATAGTGACGACATCCTAGAAGACTTAGCCAGAGCCCTAAACATTACCGCCGAAGACGACAATGAAAACATTACCGCCGAAGACGACAATGAAAACATTACGGCCGAAGACGACAATGAAAGCCCAACAATAACGACGACGCAACACTCCCAAGAATCCTCTAACAGCCAAATTAAAATAATTGACGACAAAACACGCTGCATTAACGTGGAAAAATTCCAAATTGTTCTAACCCGAGGCAACCCCGAGACGAAAATTCCAATCGACAGACCGTTTAACAAAACACGGTACAACTGGTACACCAGGTACCCATACTCTAACGACATAGACGAATACTGCCTAGAGTACCATACATACGGCGTCCTGTGCTCACCTCCCATAGAAAACTCCATTGACGAACAGATATATGACCAAATCTTTGTTCACCTGTCCAACATAATAAAAGACAAATTTCCAACAGTCAAACTTAAACGCTACTACACCAAAAGACTAGACATAACAGACTCCTCGGAACAAGAAGAAACTATTCAAAATTATCATGTCGGCAAAACCGCACACCGTGGTATACATGAAGTGTACATAACCCTAACTAAACGTTACTACTGGCCAAAAATGCTAGAACAGATAACAAAAGTAATTAACAACTGTTCCCTTTGTAAGGAAGTAAAATACGAGCGTAGACCGATACGACAAATTTATGAAATTACCCCTACTCCTTCCAAACCTTTCGAGAGACTACAAGGAGACATACTACACTACAACGGGAAGCAAATCTTTACACTCATTGACTGTTTCTCCAAAAAACTATACGGTTATCCAATTAGAACCTCCTCTGCCCACGAAATCGTTACTTCCTTAGAACACTATCTAAGTCTATTCCCTTGCCCTAAAACAATTCAATTTGACAACGGAACAGAATTTAAAAACGGACTAGTGGAAAACTTTCTAAAATACAATAACATAGACACCCACTTTACTACCCCAAACCATTCAGACTCCAACGGACTAATAAACCGAGCCCATTCAACACTAATTGAAATTCTAAATATAATCAAACACGGAAAAGACTGCACCCCCAATAAAATTCTAAGACTAGGACTAATAGCCTACAACAACGCCATAGTTTCTAACCTCAAAGTGACATCAAACGACATCACCTTCGGAATACAAACTACCACTTACGCGCAAGACCTGGTTTTAGAACAGAAGGTTAAGGAATACCATGAAGACAGGGAATTGGTAGCCCGCGCTATTAAAGAAATTATCGAAAAGGAAAAAGAAACACGGACTAACAGACTAAACCAGACCAGAGAAAATATAGAAATTCCGGAAGGCGAAATTTACATACGTGACAAACAATATGGCAAAGCCAAGCCAAAATTTAAAAGGGGAAATTATTCTCAAAAAACTAAATTAGTAACCACGCAAAGGAAATCATTTAAAGTGCATCCCAATCTAGTAAAAAGACCTAGAAAATTTACACAACAAACTCTTCCTGTTACAGATAAGAACAATGACTCACGCATCCTACATGCTGACGGCAATAATACAAACACTACAACTGCTGACGGCGGGGAATGTAGCTACCAGCCTAGAGATAACAGATCTGACTCAGGGCCCGGGAATTCTACCCGTTACACTTGACCCAGTTTACGTCATAGACAGATACTATACTTTTATACACGTTACCAACATACAATTAATAGACATCGAACTAGATAAAATTTATCACATCATCAGCACTACTTATCAGCACAACCGGACGGCACAGATAAAGTCACTCTTTAAATATTATTATTACCTTCGTAATAAGCTAGACCATTTAACCCTTAACAAATCCAGACCTAAACGGGGACTCATTATGGCCTAGGCAAAGCCATTTCCTGGTTAACCGGAAACATGGACAGTGACGACAAGGAACGATACGACAAAGTCATCAACACTATTGAACGAAACAATTTTCACCTCCAAAATAACCTAAAACCCAAATGGCAATAAACAAGCGAGTAATTGAAGAGTTTAATCACGACATACAAATTATACGAACTAACAATGACAAAATGACAACCTTCTTCTCCAACCCTATAATTAGCCAAGTTGAACTAAATCAGCAATTCAATTCGACCCTCTTGAACCTGGTCCTTATCGCCAACCATATTGACGACATGGAAAACTCTCTGGATTTCTGTAAAATAAACACCATACATTCTAGCACCTTCTCTCTCAAAGATCTCGAGTCACTACAAAAATCTCACAATATAACGTTCGTAACAGCAGACATCGAGGCACTTTGGCAATTAAGCAAGGTACACTGCTCAATAAAAACCTGGAATATCTACTACTTCATTTAGCGTTCCCCTAAAAACCCCTTCCTTTGAGACGTACTTCCTCTTATCCTATCCTGTAGAGAGAGACAACCACCTCCTGACAATTCACGTCCACCCACCTTTGATCCTAAAAATCCAAGATGAGTTATTTACAGCCACCTGTGAGGAAATCAACAGCGCTACGTACTGCCGCAACAAAACCAGCATCCAGAACGATTGCATTCGCCAACTCATCGCCAACAGCAACCCCGTAGCATGCAAGACGGTATGCACATCAAGTGCACCATTTATCAAATACATTCCTTTTGTGGACCACTTTTTAACTTTCAGGACCAATAGAATTGTAATAAGAAAGGACAACCATAATGACACTATATTCTTGACCAACACTAGCCTCATAAAATTAAACAAAGACGAAACTCTACTAGACAGCAAAGCCATACCCATATACAAGGATTCCAAAGGCATAGTGACAACTACACAAGTGTTCACTCACACCAACATAAACATATCTTTTGAAAATCTGCACAAAATCAACCTAAAGATGGAACCACTGGAGTTACTAGAAGAAACACCCAAGGACTCGGCACATCTCTACTATTTTATTATCATTCCAATATGCTACTACTGTTGCCCCCTTTGTATGTTTACTATGTCTGTAGAAAGAAGACGAATCCGGGTGCAACTGAAGGAGACCAGCTACAACCTACACCACGACAGATCTACCCTGGACTTCCGTGCCAATTCTCGCAGGAGCTCCAAACTTAAGGAGGGAGGAGTTATGACGCATCTATAGGAAAAGTACCAATGCTGCGTCAGCAGCCGCCGACAGCATATAAATACTCCCACCCACCAGCAGGAAGGCAGTTCCAAGCTCACAACCATACCGTACAGTTCTCAGTGTCTATAGTAGTACTCAATATTAACCAGTGCCTTAAGCTTATTGTAATTATTATTATATTGTATGTTTAAATAAATAGTTTTTAAAAAAGGAACTTCCGGGTTCATAATTTATAACTTCAATTTATTTGTTTTATTTTTCACCCTAATCACCTTTTTTATGTTTTAATATTGTCTAAAATGTTGTTAAATAATAAAAAAATATGTTAAACTACCTTGTTTTATTTCCTCCCGAGGTGTGTATATGACATTTTACAACTATGAACTAAGTGACCGCTTTGGTCAGATATGTCAATTTTTACTTGTTTTACCTTATTGTCATATAATTACATTCTTTTTTTATTTTTATGTCTTAAGATGTTGTTTAATATAACTTATATTTATTTTTCACCTTATTCTCACATAATTAGTTTTTGCTATATATCATGTTGTTAAATAACACCCAAATAAATTATTAAAGAAATTATTTATTTTTTGTTCCCCCACCCCACCATATATATCAATTGTCTATCAATTATTAAAAGATACGTTAAATGCCCTATAATCACCTAATGTGAAATAAATGTTAAACTACCTTGTTTTATTTTCCTAGGCCCCATACTTATATATGATAATTTTACTACTATGTACTAAGTGACCGCTTTGGTCTAGTGGTTTGCATTACCGACTTCTAACCCAACAATTAGGGTTCGATTCCAGGTTAAACAACTTTTTTATTTCATTTTATTTAATTATTTATAATTTATTTATATTTATAATTTAATTATTTATAATTTAATTTATATTTAATATATAATTTATTTGTAATTTATTCGTCTTCGAATTGAATGATGTGATGACGTCATCGATTAAGCTAATTGATTTGGGTGATGGGCAGCAACCCCCAAGACTAGTAACATAGCCCCTGCGCCAGCTCTCTCCTAACTACCCTACTATATATATATATATATATATATATAATATATAAATATATGTATAGTTAAAAGTAACGATTTAATATATAATCGTGTTGTTTATTACTTAATATAGTGAGTTACTCTTTCATTGATTAATTCAACTAATTTCTCGCCAGATAAACTTTTGTTTACTTTTGATTGACTGTTATTTACAACTGGTAGAATTATTTCACCAGTCTGTTCTTTGTCTGTAATCAAATTTATTCAGGCAGTTTTTGTTGTGCACTTGGTTGAGGTTATAGGAGTTACAGGGGATATCTCCACCCATACAATTTTTGGGAATAGGTTACTTATTTACTTCTCTTCCTCTTCTACCTTGCAGTGTAGAGGAAAAGGTACAGTCCATAATTAATTTTGAAATTCGTTTTGAGAAATGTGGTGGCGAATCGATTCTTTTACGTTTTATCAGTTTATCTTCAAGTTTTAGTCTCGTTTTAATAAATGAGAGATTTAGTGGGGGAAAATCCGTTTCTGAATTGATTATAGGAGTTTTTATAATTTTAGAATAAGTCCTCTCGTTTATAAGTTTTTTCGCTTCAACATGAGCTATATTTTCTTTATACATAACGGTTCTAATCGTTTTTTGTTTCTCAAATTCTGGACGTATTTTACGATCTGCAGAATCATGTTCCTGGCCGCAATATACATTTTCTCGTTCCCTCATATTTGCAATCTTTTTTCTGATGTTCTTCACTGCATACGCTACATCTTAATTTACCCTTTCACTGTGCGCTAAAATGGCCATAACATATGCATTTATAGCATTGCACTACTCTTTGAACATACGGTTCCACAGGGTACCTTACATACATAGATTAACATATGCAGGTAATAAATACCTGTCCTCAAAATGTTACAAATATCGTTGACGTAGGTTTCTCAATAGTTTTTCCCTCATTATCAATAAGTTTCCTAGGATGGTTAGTGTAAATAATTTGCCCAATTTTCATAAGGGGTACACTTAATGTACCAACTCCATTATTTTTTTACTTTCTACAAAGGCCCACTATCATATTCAATTTTCCTCTCTTTACAACCTTATTATCAGCATTTACAAACTGTTTTTCCTCCTTCAATTCTTCAAGTTCCCCTAAACAAGGTTGAAGTTAGTTTATTCTATGTTTGGATAAAAAGATGTAAATACCCTTAAAATTTTAACTTCCGATTATTGACTTTCACATTGTTAATCTGCGTAAAAAGTACTTTTACATTATAATAAATGTCACTATCTTACACGTTTTTTAAAGAACTAAATTATTTAAAAGACTTGACAAAATATTTAGCGTTACGATTACTTTGGCTTCCAGCTGATTGGTTTGGTAGGTTGCATCGTGTACAGATTAGTAGATTGTTTCTGTAAGTTTTCCGATTGCTAACTCGATTTGGTCAGATCAATTCTGAGCTTGTCGTCTAGCCGATTTTAAATGTGTCCCAGTCCGCTCGTCCTGCGATCAACCTTAGGAGAGGCGATTCAACAATGAATTTTTTCAGTAGGGTGCTTAGTACGAGGAGATGGTCTGAGTCGAGTTCTACTAAGACAGTCTGGTGTAAGGGAAAGTTCAGGCTGATATGTAGGATATCTGGAGAGTAGTTTGGTTGTCTTGGGTAGAATGTTGGTTCGTCAGTGCATTTACTAGTGTAGTGAGGTCACTTGTAATTTCCAGAAGTCTCCGGCCATTGGTGTTTGTCGTTCTGCAACTCCAGATTTATGTTTACTATTCAGATCCCCTCGAAAAAGTAAATGACTCGCAGTGAAGATGTTGTGCAGGTCTTCGCATTTGAACTGCAGATTTGGCTTAAGATAGGCACATAGGATGTGTAGATAGGAGCGGTAGTCGTGCTAGATAAATGCAAACGCCTACACATTCTAGAGTCTGTAGATTAAAGGTGGGCAGTACATTATGATTTACAGTTTGCTTTATTATTATTGCTACGCCACCTGATGCGTGGTCAGCAAGTCTATTAGCTTTATACACTAGGTATTCTGGTGTTTTAAATTTGTCTTCGTGAAGCAGTTTCGGTGTTGCGGGCATGTCAATTTGATATCTCAACAGGAACTCTCTGGCTTTGGTTTTCAAGCCATTGGCATTCCAGTTTACGATTTTGGTGTTATACAAAGTAATGAATTAAGTTTTGTAGTGGTTCGTTCCGCAGAGCTGGAAAGCATCAGAGACATTTTCCGTGTTAGCCTGCTTCATTTTGTGGTCATCGACCGATTCGGGCGTTCGTCCATCTTCAGGATGCGTTTTTCAGACTGTGTGACAACACAGACTTGCACAGAGCAAATTCAGTTCACATACTGACTGGTGTTTTTAAATGTATTTAAAACTAAACTCTTAAACTAGGTCAAGGGGTATGGTCAGCTTGGTGGGAAAACACGTGTTTGGGTTGTTAAAGGGCAAATTTTCCTTAAAATGGAAACAACAGTGGGGGTCTAATTTTTAAACTCTGTTATTGGAGGGAGATTTACTTTACAATTACTAATCAAAATAAAATATAAAATATATAAAAATAAATTAAAAATTAAATTAAATAACGATTTAAACTAATATAATTTAAAATTAAGCGTTTTTTATAATTAAGTTTTTTATAATTATGCATTCCAGTTAATATTTCACTTTTCACACAACATTCACAAACGGCATCTACGCACGCATGTATACCTAAATATGGTTTTTTATAATTAAGTTTTTTACAATTATGCATTCCACTCAATATTTCACACAATATGCATTCACACAACATTCACATATGCCATCCACTCACGCATGTATATGGTTTCTTATAATTAAGTTTTTATAATTATGCATTCCACTTTTATTTCACCCTTTCACACAACATTCACATACGCCATCCACGCAAGCATGTATACTTTTCTTTTTGAATATATATATATATATAAAACTAGCAGATTTAAAACTAACCTAAAACTAAAATCTGTTTAAGAACTATTTGGTGCATGTATAATGTTTGCACTGGTAATTACGTTTCTATTGCTATTGTGGGAAGAGTGTTTTGAATGGTTCACTGGCAAATTTTGTCTGTTCGTTTATTAAGTTTTGTGTCATGTGCTTATATATTTCGAGCTGTTCTATTATGTCAAGTGGTTGTGGCTTTCTAGAAGAAGGTGGTGTTGTGGTTGTTGTCCGTTTCGGAAGGGAAGGCCACGACTCTGGCGCTTTGTCGTAGGAAGCTGAGGTTGTAAGTGGCGCTTGTTCTGGGAGGTCATGTTTTTTGTCATAGTATTTTACTTTTTAAGTGTTGATGGTGCTGGCTTTCCTATAATTTGCTGCATGTTCGCTTCCACAGGTAAACATTTCGGTTTTTCTAAGTTCCTGTGTGGGCTTTGGAGAAGTGATGTGGACCGGCACATTTGACGCATCTGGGGTCCAAATGGCAAAAATTTTTGGTATGTCCATACTCAACGCACCAATTGGTGAATTAGGTTATTGCTTAGATTAAGCCTAATTTCTAGGCTTATAAGCGCATGACAGAGCCGTTTAACTTGAAAAACTTGTTTGCGCCTCTTTATTGTTGACTTATTCTGCGGCACACAGTGAAGTCGGTTTCTTCTCTCTGTTGTTGCGTCATGTTACTTTTAGTATTGTGTAGCAAGCGGAGAGTTCTTCATTTACTTCTTGCTCGAAAAGTGAATAAGGTTCTCCTCTTAGAATAACTGATAACCTTTTAATGCGGTTTTAGGGCTAAGAAAAGTGAAATACCTTGAAATGTGAAAGTCCTTAGTCGGAATAAAATTTTGGAAATTGTTCTGAAGTCCTATGAGGTGATTAGTTGGATTTTTATTTCGTTGTTACCCCGCTTAATGTGAAAATCTGATTTGGTCATGACTTTAATATTCTGTGTGATTGCTTGGGGCTTCGCACAAATGATTGGTGGAATTTTAATTTTAGGTGCATTACTGGGAGTATTTTCTGCTTCTTCGGTTAATGTAGTAAGTACTGAAAATTTATTTTTATTTTTTTTCCTACGCCATGACTTGGCTATTTTAGCCATTCTATGTCGCACGGCCCATTAAAAATAGGCTACGCTGGCGATGATTGTTCGTTTAGTTCGATATCCAGGATGGCACGGGAGAACAATCTCAGATGCGAACAACTTCACCCCCCGTTTTTTATTTCTATCGGATTTGGATTTGTTTTATAATGCTTAGCAACGGTGTTGGCATGGTAAGAGGTTGATACATCATTTTCGAATAAATAAGATTTTCTTTTTGTTTCAATTTTTGTGTTGTCTGCTATCATTTTCGCTTGGGTTATTGGTTTATTGTTAGCGTACTTACTATTTTCAGGATAAAGGTGGTCAGTCAGTGGTGCTGAGCTCATTCAGGTCCGTCCACCCGGGAGGTCGAACTGCCAGGAGTTTTCATTGAGAGAGCCGTCTTGTGTGTCCTGTTGTTGATTTGTTCAATTTTTTCTTGTTTTTCTGTTCAAATACTGGTCTTTTTAAGTCAAATATAGTGAGTAAAAATTTTTGTGGCTTCACTCTTTTTTAAAAAAACCGGGAAAAAACTAGATGTGAAGCGCTCTTTCTTGATTCAAGCAGATATCTTTATATTGTTCAACATCTTATTATGTTAAAAAAGGTCAATCCCGGTTATATTACCCACTATCGGATGAGTATCGGGATTTTTGTAATTTACTACAATTTCAAAATAAGTTCCAGTGATTTTGATCAAGTAATTGTTACTGTTAGATAAATATGAATTAGTGTGTTTATCAACATGTTTCTGTATTGCAATTCAATTTTGGTAATAATTAAATAATTCAAAGAAACAAAATGTTATAGGTGAAAAAAATGTAACAATTTATTTTAAAAACGAACTGCGCACTTATGTGCACAATAAATTTATAATAATACTCATTCCCAGATTTCGCGTAATTTCAGTTAAAAAAGCTTTAAAAATAAAATAAAATAAATTACATATACAAATATTTTTTACAGATTCCAATGATAACATTCATTTCTAGGTGTTTAACATGGAAATTGTGGCGGTGCATAAATAAATTCAAGACGATATAATATTTCTCATCTGCCTTACTAATGAGACAAGTTTTGCAGAACGTCCCGAACTCTGCAAAAAAATGGATATCAATTAATGGAAAACGTAGCAAGCTTCTGGAAATCAGAAAAAGATTGGCATCAAAGAAATTTTACGTAGTTTTCTAATAATGCATAGGCAAATCTTATTTTTATCTACTATTAAATTAACAAAGTGTTCAAGTTTTCCCAAAATTAAGATTCTTAATTTTTCCATGAACAAATTATACATCCTCATATCTTTTCGTCAAAAGTAATTGAAGATTTGTTTACTTGCAATAAAAAAAAGCTCTTGAAAAAATAACATAAATTACCTGTGTTTGATATGATTCTGCAGGGAGTTTCAATAAGAAAGCTATCTGTGACAGTGTATCAGTTAAACCGAACCCAAGATCTTCTAGCACATTGCCTAAATACCCTGAAAATTGGAGAATTTTAAGAATGTAAAGTAGAGGAGAAATGGGCGAACTGGCGCAATTTTTTTAGGGGCAACTTTCCCCTCACCCCGACCGCTTTAGTTACGGCCGTGTCCCTCCCCTCTCTAAACCACGCTAAGTATAAAATTTTAGGCTGCGCTGGCGGCTGATGTCCGTTTATTTGGATATTGTGTGGAAACAATCTCGGACGCGTACAACTTCACTCCCCTTTTTAAATGAATGTACTATATAACTTTATCTTTCTGCAGTCAATCAGAAAGTCCGTCTAAAGGAATTCATTCGTGCATCTTTAAAAAAGATTGTAAAAAACTTATAAATCTGATTATAATTTCAAATAGTAAGATTACAATTCTTCACTGTTTACCAAACCGAATCAGCAACAAGAATAAGATGTAGGTTGTTACCTGTGATGGACACGATATCTCAGATTTTGTCCAGTATTGCGGACCAGATAGCTATTCATTAATACTAATATTTTGTTTACATAATCCTACATAGAAGAGGAAAAATGGGCGAGCTGGGGCACTTTTTTGAGGGGCAACTATCCCCTCTCCTCCGGACCACTTTGGTCACGGCCCTGTCCCATCACCTTCTCTCTCTCTAAGCCACGCCCACTTACCCCCACCACTTTCCGTCAACCAATAATCGAACTCGACGAGCACCTAGGCTACGCCCACTTGCGCCATCATCGACAACCCCCTAAGCCACGCGCTTTTACCCCAACCACAAACCCAACATCTAAACCAATGCCTCATTTTCTTTTCACCCCCACCCCTCCGCATCCGATCCGATGACCCTATTTTTCTTCCCATCCCCCCACCCACCCACTCCTTAACCTATCATCCAAATCATTGACCTCATTTTCTTTTCATCCCCTTCTTGAACTATCATCCAAATCGATAACTCTATTTTCTTCCCACCCCCACTCTTTAACCTATCATCCAATCCAATGACTCCATATTCTTTCCTTCCACCCCTACTCCATAACCTATCATCCAAATTGATGACTCAATTTTGTTTCCACCTCCACTCTTAAACCTATCATTCAAACAGATGACTCCATTTTCTCTCGGGGTAGAGGGAAATATTCAATTTTTTTTTATGAGAAAAAACTTTTATTAAACTGGGATTCGGTCCTATACTATTTGGGACTTTAACCAGGCAACCACAATGGTTCTCTCGCTAGCTGTAGTTTTCAACGTACACTTCTACTCTTAACTTCCCCACCCCTCGCCTACATCACCTTACTCTGGGCGAGAGGGGAATTATTTTTTTATTATATATGAAAAAACTGCCTTACCTGCGATTCGATCCTACAATCTTTAGGTTGGATGTCCATCACCACAACCAGTCGGTCACAATGGTCCTTTCGCTAGCTATACTTTTTAACGTACACTTCTATTTTAACTCCAACCCCCCGCACTATTATGATTTTATTAACCTCACCCCTAACACAAAAAAATTAATTAATAGAAAAAAATATGGCGCAGTGTAACTTCCACAAACACAAAAATAAAAAAAAGAGTGACTTACTGCAGGGCTGCTGCTGCTATAAAGACGTGTGCATACCGACCTCGCACTGAGAACTGACAGTTTCAGACAGTACAATTTACTACTAGTAACATTATCCCCACTCCTATGACGTTTCAGCCATCAGCATTGCCACTGTCTTATTGATTATAAATGTATTAAATATTTAATTTTATCCCATAACAAATATATACTGCCTTCAGTTAGAACTGTTTTCTAACAATTCCAAATAATTAAACCACTGCCTTCTAGACAATTCCACTCCTGTGACGTCCCACAGCCAATGTTTATACTTAATCCTATTTTAAAAAAAATATTTATTCTTATCTTAATCTCTTATTATTTTGATTTTTTAACTTTGTACTCAAATGAACATATATCTTGCCTGCCCGGACATGTTACTTACCTTCTTATGAAGTATGATGACAATTAATCATCATGCATGTCTGAACTAAAATATAAACGTCTGTACTCTTTGCAAAAGGTTTATTATTATTATTTTTAACAAAATGCGTAGTATATACAATGAGTCATCCAGGAAATGGTTTATTTTTTTTAACAATGTTAATACTTAATCCTATGAAGAAAAAATAAAACTTTGTACTCATTACCAGTCTTGCCTATCCGGACATGTGACTTACCTGTACTATCCGTGCCACAGACAATAAAATATTCTTATTATTTCATTGAAAGATGGGGGAATTGATATAAACAAATAAGTAAAATAAAGTAACCTTTTTATTTATCAAATAATTATTTACAAAATATAAAATTATTAAACACTTAAAGAAATTCAATTTCATATCTCTTGTCGATGAAACCCTTATACAAAATTGATATTTTTCTCCGTCCCTGCGGATATTCTTGTATCATCTCGTCAGTAATCCAGTGGCAAATCTATTCAGTAGTAGTACTCTTCTCGGCTGGCCATCATACCCTGTTGGCCCAATGTTATTTATGTGGGCAATCACAGAATTTCCAAATTTGGTGTTAATTCTTTCGAATCTACCCACTTCATATGCGTACCCAATTCTCAAGTCTGAAAGTCTGGCAACGCCCATAGACCTTTTATTAACCCTATTCAAAAAGGTTGCCAATGATATCTGAAACAGAATCATCAGTATAATATAAGAATATAAAAAATAAATATATAATTAAAGGAATGAAAAATATAAATTACTTTGTTAGCCTGAGGTTGGTGTTGATGTTAGCTCTACCAGAGTATAGATGACGAATGATGGATTCTCATACACGCCTAATAACGTCTCCTCCACTCGGTACGTATGACGTCAGCCAATAGAACTGCAAGATAGTTCCCCACTCTTACTCTCCTTCAACCCCCCCATGATGACTCATATCGATCTATAGAATAATCGAATTTTCCATCTAATACGAATGCTCATAACACTAGCCAGCCAATAGATTTGCAAGTTTCATATTTCTAAACCTACTACGCATGCGCTGTAATCTATTTATGAAAATACTTTTTACTTATATAACAAATAGGATTTCAACCTTCTGCACAAGTGCTATTTTGCCATCTATTAAACTTTGTACGCATGCGCAACACTCAGTTTTAGCCAATAGAATTTTATTCGTCTGCACAAGTGCTGTAATCTGTGGAAGATATAAATTATACCAAGCTAATGTGTGTATATGTATCGATCAAACATAACGATTACACATATGAATCTAGTGTGTCGATTATCATCGATTATCATGAGTTTCCAATACATTAATGCATTATTTCTAGTATATATCTTGATCATAATTAGCCAAAGGTTTGGTTTAGATGGGTTAGGCAAAATATAATAGGTTTAGAGTTAGACAAAATGCCTTGGGGGTTGGTTTAGTAAGTTAGGCAAAATGTAATAGGTTTAGATTTAGACAAAATGTCGTTTGTACCAACAAATTAGATTATTTCTTA
Source organism: Triatoma infestans (assembly GCA_011037195.1). NCBI lineage: Eukaryota > Metazoa > Arthropoda > Insecta > Hemiptera > Reduviidae > Triatoma > Triatoma infestans. The sequence continues at coordinate 16,247 of JAAEAF010013845.1, read as the reverse complement.
AATAACCTAGGATTAGTGGCGAGGCTTAATGCTAGTCGAAATCGATGATTAGTCGGTGGGCGTGTCACATCTGTTCTAGTATGCATCTTGGTCATAATTGGGCAAAGGTTTTGATTTAGGCAAAGTTGAATTAGAACATTTTCTTTATATAAGACACCTTGTTCAGAACGATTGTATAAGGTGGAAAACAGTGGTTTTGTTTCATATAGATAAATAAGAAAAAAGTATTCTCATAAAGCGACAAAGTTTAATAAACAAAAATAATAAAGAGAGATTAAGATAAGAATAGATACTTTTTTTTTAATAGAATTAAATATAAACATTGGCTGCGTCATAGGAGTAAGAATTGTCTAGAAGGCAGTGGTTTTGATATATATATATAAAATTAAATATTTAATACATTTTTAATCAATAAGGCAGTGCCAAATCTGTTGACTGTGACATCATAGGAGTGGGTATAATGTTACTAGTAGTAAGTTGTACTGTCTGAAACTGTCAGTTCTCAATGCAAGGTCGGTATGTGCACGTCGTTACAGCAGCAACAGCCCTGGAGACAAGGTAACTCTTCTTTTTTTATTATTATTGCGTGTGTGAAAGTTAAATGCCACTCCGCCATATTTTTTTCTGTTATTACATTTTTTTTTTTGTGAGAGGAATGAGGGGAATAAAATTATAATAGTGCGGTGGTGGAGTTGATATAGAAGTGTACTTTGAAAATAGCTAACGAGAGGACCATTGTGGCAGACTGGTTGTGGTAATGGACTTCCAACCTAAAGATTGTAGAATCGAATCGCAGGTAAGAATGTTTTTCATACAAAAAAAAATTGAATATTTCTCTCCAGCTCAGAGTAAGGTGAGGGGCGGTGAGCGGAGTTAGGTTCCGCCATGGAAAGAAAATGGAGTCATCGATTTGGATGATAGTTCAAGGAGTACGGATGAAAAGAAAATGGGGCACGGTTTGGATGATAGGCTAAGGAGTGGGTGGGTGGGGAATGGGAAGAAAAGTAGGGTCATCGGATTGGATCCTTAATTAAGGGGTAGGGATGAAAAGAAAATGGAGGCATAGGTTTGGATGTTGGGTTTGGGGTAGGGGAAAAGGGCGTGGCTTAGGAGTTGTCGAAATCGATGATATCGCAAGTGGGCGTAGCCTAAGTGCTCGTCGAGTTCGATGATTGTTTGACGGGAAGTGGTGGGGGTAAGTGGGCGTGGCTTAGAGAGGGAAAGGGATGAGACGGGCCGTAACCAAAGAGGGTTCGGGGGAGAGGGGATAGTTGCCCCTCAAAAAAGTGCGCCAGCTCGCCCATTTCTCCTCTACTATGTAGGAATATGTAAAGAAAATATCAGTAACAATTACTGGTATCTGGTCCGCTATACTGGACAATATCTGAGATATTGTCCATCACAGTTAACAACCTTCATCTTATTCTTGTTGCTGATTCGGTTTGGTAAACAGTGAAGAATTGTAATCTTACTATTTGAAATTATAATCAGATTTATAAGTTTTTTACAATCTTTTTTAAAGATGCACGAATGAATTCCTTTGATTTATGCGTTCTCTTTAATTCCAGCTAATGGAAAGGAACGTTTTACTGACAGGATGTTTTACAATTCTTCACTATACAGTGAGTATCTATCGTAAAAGTAATCAATAGTAAAAGATATTTACAATGTTGAAGCAATAAAATTCTGCTTCTAAAGAGAATCAATCGGAGTTTTTCTTGGTTTGGAACTAAACTGAAACCTTGGTAGCAAACTTGATGTTTAATTTTTAAATATATTTAATTATTTTCTATATAGAATCAATGAAATCCAGAATTCCCAAAAGATAAGTGTTGATGTGATTATTGACGATAAATAAAAATCTACTTTAGGTTCACAGTTTATTGATTGAAACACAAAAAAAGATATATATATAAAAATACAAAAAATTTTTAAGAAGCCACACATGTTTTTTAATAATGAAAAAACCATATGCATATGTCGATTGCCAACTTAATATTTGTTATACTGGAATCAACATAAGTCCCCCCTTGAAAGTGAGGACGTTGAACTTTCAATTGATGTAACTTCTACTGGCAACAAACATAACTTTTGAAGTGCTCGTTTGTAGGTCCCAGAAGATCTTCTGACAGTGGCTACACGAGATATACCATCTTCCAGGATGTAATTCTATGATTCTTCCCATTCTCCAAAACAATGGAGGCCGATTGTCTTCCTTTATAATTACCAGGGATCCAATTTTAGGTGCTTCTGTTGTCCTATTCCACTTTCTGCGTTTCTGCAGACTGCTTAAATATTCTGTGCTCCATCTGATCCAAAACTGCTGCACAATTCTTTGAATCCTTTTCCAATGGTTAAGCCGATTCTCCGTGATTTCCGTTAAATCCTGTTTCCATGGGGCAGTTAACGCATCTCCAATTAAAAAATGACCAGGAGTTAACGGCCCCAAATCGTTCGGATCTCCCGTTAATGGACAAAGAGAACGCGAATTCAGAATTGCTTCTAGCTGTGAAGCAATAGTACATAGATCTTCAAAGTTAAACTAGAATTACCAAGCATCCTTCTCATATGATATTTTGCTTCATAAATGCCACCAAAATGTGGAGAATTAGGAGGTATAAACTTCCACTCTATGTTTAAAGAAGACAAATAATTTTGAAATTTCTCTTTTGTTCTGGTGATTTAAAGAAATTTTATAGTTCTGTAAGCCGGTTGTTTGTTCCAACAAAGTTCGTAGCGTTGTCACTGATTATGAGCTTGACTATTCCACGTCTTGCAATAAATCGTTTTAAGGCAGCTATAAACGCTTCTGTGGACAAATCACTTACCACTTCCATATGTACCGCCTTTGTACATATACAAACGAATACCGCTAAATAAGCCTTCATTTGTTTGGCTCCTCTCAGTTTATGTTGTTTCATAAAAACTGGTCCACAAAAGTCTATTCCAGATCTTAAAAACGGTCCAGCAGGTGTCACTCGGTAACTTGGAAGATCACCCATTAGGTGCTCCATGGATCGCGGTTTGGCCTTCGCACAGGTTTCACAGCTGTGAATGATATTTCGGATTGTATTTCTAGAATGAAAAATCCAATATTTCCTTCTTAGATCTGCAAGCATGTACTGAAGACCTGCATGTAGACTTGTAATATGACAATATCTAATGATCACCTCTGTGTTGGCGGTAAGATTACTGGATGGATTTGATTCTCTGTCAAGTCTGAGTGGGATAATCTGCCACCTACTCTAAGAATACCTTTCTGATCGATATACGGATTTAAAGTAAACAGCTTACTTTTTTTACTAATTTCTTTTCCTCCCTTGATATTGTTCATTTCAATAACAAAAACTTCTTCCTGAGCTAATTTGATCAATTTTGCATTTCTAAAACCTTTAATGGCCCTTTGAATTTGTTTTGATTGCATCTTGAGGAGTTATGATGAAATCGGAATATCCATGCGATAATTCTTTTCATTTTCATGAAAGATGAAAACTGGTAGAAGCGGTTTACGATTTCAACGTCAGTATTATTCGTTAAGAAAACAAGCTGCTTTTGTTTTCTTTGTTCGGGTAATTCTGGTAATACGTCATTATTGATAAGTGATGTCTGCTTAATTATTAATTCTTGACTCAACCATTTAGGGCCAAACCACCATGTTTGCTGCCGTTCCAATTCACTGGGGTTGATTCTTCTTGTTAAAAAATCTGCAGGATTATCTGATGACTTAATATGATGCCCACATTGAAATTTCCGTCAATTGTCTTATTTCTGTCACCCTATTAGCTATATATGCCTTCCATTTGGTTAGTTCACCTACTAACCAAGCCAATACTATGGTCGAATCGGTCCATAAATGGGACCCGGCGGAACTTTACGTTACTAATTATGGTAATACTTTACGTTAATAATTGTAGTAATTATACAATTATTTGTATAATTGTGTGATACAATGTCGACAATACAAAAGCACCATTTAATTCAAGCCTTGGAAGTGTTATCGTTGGTTTCAATGGAGCTACTCTACTTTTTGAGCAAAGCAACTGACTTGTTATATTGCCTTGATCCCTTACCGTTCTGATATAAATGCATGCCCCATAAGCTGATATACTGCTATCACAGAAGCCATGTAGTTCGATATGCGTCCCTTTAAAAGACGTACTTGTCTTTGAATTTTTAATTATTCAAAAATTGATTTCGAAACTTGATCTATTTCTCAGAAACATGGGCAGATAACTGATCATCCCATCCGATTATTTCTTTCCAAAGATCTTGAATAATTAATTTTGCTATAATTATTGCTGAACCCAGTAAACCCAACGGATCAAAAATAGATGATATATCTGATAGCACACTTCGTTTTGTAACTTGATGACTTCAGGTCAAGTTAGTTGAATAACGGAATATATCAGCATCTGGTTGCCATAATAATCCAAGAATTTTGATAGTCGATTCCGATTCGAAATGTAGATTTTATAGAGGATCATCATTGAATGCCCTTAAACCCAACGGATCAAAAATAGATGATATATCTGATAGCACACTTCGTTTTGTAACTTGATGACTTCAGGTCAAGTTAGTTGAATAACGGAATATATCAGCATCTGGTTGCCATAATAATCCAAGAATTTTGATAGTCGATTCCGATTCGAAATGTAGATTTTATAGAGGATCATCATTGAATGCCCTTAAATTAGTTAGTACTCGAGGTTCATTCGAACACCATTTCCTTAACTCAAAGCCATACTTCTGTAGAATAGCTGCTATTTCCTCGCAAGTTTTTTCCGTTTCTTCGAAGGAATTCTCTGAGAAAATTAAGTCATCCATGTAAAACGAAGACTGTATAACGGAGGCTGCTTTAGTGTAAATAATTTGTTCGTTTAATGCAATTTGTTTTAAATATCTTGTAGCGATAAATGGTGCTGATGAAATACCATATGTAAGACACGTTAACATATAAACTTTCAGAGGTTCATCTTCTGCCTTTCTGTAGAGAATCTTCTGAAATTTCCAGTCATCCTCGTGAATCATCACTTGCTTATACATCATCTTAATGTCACTAATAACTAAATAGTTATTTATTCTTGCTCTGATAAGTATTGAGAATAATGTTTCTTGTATGGGCGGTCCAACTAAAAGGATGTCGTTCAATGAGAGACCAGAGGATGTTTTTGAAGATACGTCAAATACAACCCTAAGCTTAGTGGTAAGGCTGTTCTCACGTTTCACTGCGTGGTGTGGTAAATAAAATTCTGGTTGAGCTGGGTCCTCTAGCATATTGCATTCTTTCATGTGTCCAAGGTTCAAGTACTCCTCCATGAAGTTGTTATATTCCTGTCTTAATAATTCGCCTTGCTGGAAACGTAATTCAATTTGTCTAAACCGCTTCAATGCCACTTCTTTTGATTTACCTAGAACCGCTGGTCCTAGTTTGAATGGAAGTCTCACAACAAATCTTCCTGATGTTTCTCTAGTTGTAGTTTCAATAAAATAGTCTTGGCTGTTTAAATCAGCCGAAGTACTCTGTTCCTTTTCTCTAATTGGTTCTTCTGTTTTCCAAAATAATTCAAGTTGTTTTAGAAGATCACGCTCACATGAAACGTGAAGAGATAAAGGCTTGTTTTCTGGCTTCATAGGTTCATATTTTCCGCCAATTACCCATCCAAATTTGGTTTCTTGAAGTGTCGGTTCATTAGGGCTTAAATTTATTTGAGCTGTGCCTAATAAATCATAGAAAATTTGAGCACTTATGAGCATGTCAATATTGTTTTTTAAATAAAATTTGGGATCTGCTAATGTTAGTTCTGAAGGTATTTTTAATTGTGAAATATCAATACTTTCTGCAGGTAAATTTTCAGTAATTTTCGGTGTTACAAAAAAATTTAAATCAGTAAAATATTGATTAATGCATGATTTCTGTAGAGAATCCAGAATTTTATTTACCACACCACGCAGTGAAACGTGAGAACAGCCGTACCACTAAGCTTAGGGTTGTATTTGACGCATCTTCAAAAGCATCCTATGGTCTCTCATTGAACGACATCCTTTTAGTTGGACCGCCCATACAAGAAACATTATTCTCAATACTTATCAGAGCAGGAATAAATTTTCTAGCATAAATGTATTTACTTACATTTGTTTTGATTTGATTAACTCCTTTAATCGGAATATTGACACGGTGTTGCAATAACCCAAGTTGTTGACATAACGATTCAGATATAAAATTTACTTGAGAACAACTATCAATAAGCGCTCGAGCTGGTATTTTTTTATTTATCGCATTTAGAACATATACAACTGCTGTCGATAAGATAATCTGCGGCCCTGTTGAAATATTTGAAGAAGAAGCCTGATTAGAGATTCGATGTAGCAGACGCTGTTGCTGAAGTAGTTAAGTTAGAAGACTGGTTTATTTCTGAGACTTGAGACCAACGGGTTGCAACTCATTGTTTTTATTCTTCCCATCTTCTATGGATTGTTGTGTGACCTTCTTTTTATCATAATGCAATAGACTATTATGCTTTTTCTGGCAAAACTTACAATCTTTAGCGTAACATTTATCCAACATATGATTTCCATGAAGACAATTAATGCAAAGTTTATTTTGTTTAACACAATCTATTCTTGCTTCAATTGTTTATTGATAAACTGTTTACAGTTATAAATACAATGAGGTTCATTACAAACTGGGCAATTAATTTATACTAGATTATTATTGTAAAAGCACGCGGATGATCTTTTTGAATTTGCCACGGGTAATTTAGATTTTAGAGGATACTGTTTGCGACTGTGTTGAATTCCTATTTCTCTCAAAAGCTTCTAGAGAACCACATTTCTTTTCTAAAAAATCTAAAAACTCTTTTAATTTTGGCACCGTTTTTGTGTCGATTTTTTTTCCTTTAAAGAAACTAAATCTAATTTAATAACCAATAGATATATTAATATAGAATCCCAATGTCCTACAGGTTCTTCAAGTGCCTTTAATGTATTCAAATTTAATTTTGTGTTATCATATAATTTTCTCAGCGCTCTGGCAGTTTCCTGTTTTATAACTGACAATTCTAAAAGTTCCTTAATATGTTTTTCAATGATGACACGCTTGTTTTCGAAACGATCGGTAAGTGCATCCCATGCTATCTTATGATTTGCGGCACTAATATGATAAGTTTCTAATGATGCAATAACTTTCAGGGCACCATCTGTTAAAAAACATTTTAAATATTGCAATTTATCTACAGCCGATAAATGGATATTTTGATCTATAACAGATATAAATGACTCTTTAAGAGAAAACCACTTTTCATACTCTCCCTTAAATATACCACTTATCTGTGGTAATTTCATATTTTTAGTTACCTAAGAACCCGAAATACTTCGATCAAGAGTTTGATTAAAAATAGATTTTTTCATTGTATGTTTCAATGATGGCACTAAATTTTCTATGCAGTGTATAATAACTATTTTCAAATTTATCTCTCTCTTCTGTTTGTACTTCAGTAGTGTCTAATAACTCTATTTGTGTTTGTATTTTGTCAAACTCTTGCCAGCCGTCAATTTTCATAAATCTGCTTTTTACCTGATCTGTATACTCTACTTCTGGTGAAGAAAGAAATGTAGTTAATTTAGTGAATCGGCTTTTAATATCTCTTTTATAAATTAATTGTGATTTGGTACCCATGATGATTATAAAATAACTGATAGAAATAGGAATTAAAATGGTATGCACTTACCGTTTGCTGTGGTTTTATACGTTATGGTAAATAGTTTGTGTTTCAAACAATCCGGTCTGGAGGACCGACACATCGTTGATGTGATTACTGACGATAAATAAATATCCACTGTAGGTTCACAGTTTATTGATTGAAACACAAAAAAAGATATATATATAAATACAAAAAAATGATTTACTTTTAAGAAGCAACACATGTTTTTTAATAATGAAAAAACATATGCATATGTGGATTGCCAACTGGAGGCTCGTCCGGGAAATAACAAGTTTCTTGAAAAAATAAAAAAATGAAGTGTACAGTTCGGGAAGTTCAAATAAAATCATTGGAATAATTGTTTCTAAGAAAATCGCCAATAAACAAAAAAAGGAATTCAGTAAAGATGCATTTCCTAAGACGGATTTTCTGAATGACTGCAGAAAGATAAAGTTATAGTACATTTATTTAAAATGGGGGTGAAGTTGTACGCGTCCGATATTGTTCCCACGACAATATCCAAATAAACGAACATCAGCCGCCAGCGCAGTCTAAAATTTTATACTGGGCCGCGTGACACAGAATGACTGTCACGGCGTAGAAAAAAACTAATAAAATATAGGTTTATTATTACGTAGTTGTTTTTTTAAATTAAATTATAATCGTTATTTTTTTTGAATATGAACTTTTTTTTTAGTCTTTATTTTATATGATCTTTTTTAAGGTCGCACTCATGGGCTCCTATTCATTAATAAAAAATCTGGTGTGAAACACTCACACAACTTTCTCTTACTCCAGTTTTCCAAATTATAATTGACAGCTTTTATAGTTTGTGTACCAAATTTAATGAAATTCGTCGAAAACTGAAAAAAACTGCTCAGTAAAAGCGCACTTCCGGTTTACTAATTTTCTTGAAACTCGGAATTTTGGGAACTCATTTATTTCTAACTAATTATGTTTGGATGATAGAATTGTATAATTATCTAGGATAGCACTTTGATGAAAATCTAACCCCACCCCTCCCCTAAAAGTGTCCTTAAAAGAACTTTCCCAGAGAAATGATTTAGATAAAAGTTGTAGATCTTTGCATGTTTAGTTTATATACGAGGTTTAAAAAAAATCGTCGGAGCCATTTTTCAGAAAATTGCGAAAAGTGAATAAATCATTTAGTAAAGTGGTAAAGTAAACGCACTTCCGGTTATCCGATTTTTTGAAACTCGGAATTTCAACAACATATTTAATTCTAATTAACATTATTTCGATGACAGAATTGTCTAATAAACTAATAAACTGAAATAGCACTTTAGATGGAATCCTAACCCCACCCCTCCCCTAAAAGTGCCCTTCAATGCATTTTCCCGGAGAAATGTTTCAAATAAAAGTTGTAGTTCTTTGTATGTGTGGTTGATGTTTAAAGTTTAAAGAAAATCGTCGGAGCCATTTTTGAGTAAATTGCAAAAAAGTAAAAATCCAACTAGTAAAGTGGTACTTCCGGTTGAGGAATTTTGACAAATAACCTACTGTCAGATCCCATGGTGATGATACCTAAACGGAATATCAACTTTCAACGGTTTCCCGTTTTTGAGCTATGCTGTTCACATACATACATACATACATACATACATACATACATACAATAGATACGTACATACACACAGTAACACAGACCATTTGCTAAAAACCACTTTTTGGACCAGGGAGTACTCAAAACGGATATTTCCTGTGACACTCGATATCAGAAAATTTTACACGATTACAATACTTCCTCTTACTAGGAGTAAGAGAAAGTAAAAAGTACCGAAAGCAATCATCTACAAGAAAAAGTAGCGGGCTAATACAGACAAAATCTCATATCAATAAATCAATAAACATTTGCGAATTACAACCTTCCTAAAAAGCAATCGAAAAGGAAGATGGAAGAAATTATGGGGGGGGGGGCAAAAATCTTAAGAACGAGATAGAGTAAAATATTTTACCAATATCTGTGGATATCTGTTTTGCTTGATTAGGCGATACATCAGTAACCGACAGGAGGAGATCTGCATACGTATTGCATGTCTGACGAGCAGCTTTACCCAGGAGAACCTCAACATTCGTTTGATCAGACTCCCGGCCCAAAAATGGTTCCAGATGTTGTGGAACTGTCATTAAATATTCTCCTATCTGTAACAATAGAATTTCAGCCCATCAGTTTCAAAGTATTATGTTTCTATTTTCATTGTCCATTTTTTTTTTTGGATTGGGCCATGTAAAGTATGAAAAAAAAAACTAAGAAATTCGCAATGATTAGTGACCCTCCCCCCTATGGGATGCTTTAGAACCTCAAAAATCCTCTATTAGTATGTTACCTGTGTAATGTATTCCAAAGGAGCATAACTGTAATCTGGTAACTGCTGTGTAAAATTAGAAGCTGCATTCCAAGCGGATTGGGCCGATTGCAGTTGGATCAATACCGGCGCCATCATTACATCCAATGTACACTGATTGGCTCGGTTAGATAATTTGGCCAATTTCTTCATCACTTCACCCAACATACACTTATCACTGTTATCTAATAAAATACATTATACATTAATTCACTGATAATTTTGTTTTATTTGTATTACATCCTACAAAAACCTCTAATGTACTTCTAAACGATAATTAAGGTAAATCGAACATGTAGCAGACATCACAAAAATCCTGCTTGCAAAAGTGATATTAAGAGGATGGAATACTGCAAATGTAAGTGTTAAGACTATATGTGTTTAGCGTAAACGAACTTTATTAATCCTTTATCGGTGCAGATGTTTTCATGAAAATTGCAAAAACTGAAAAAAAGAAAAGCTAAATCTTATTTCCAGTTGTTGGACTTGATCTGAAATGTTCGACAGATTCCTTGGTAATACTTAAAAGAAATATCTAGTTTGAACTTCTTGCGATTTTGAGTTTCTTTCTTGTTACTTAGTTCACAAAACCAAAACACAAACAACACACTCTAAACACCATCATTCTCATAGAGGTGATCATTTCCAGCGAAACTTAATTTCCGAAATTTGACACGATGGATGGTCATGTTTCCTCTTACCGGTAAAAGAAACAAAACAAAAATTTGACGTTATTTTCTGTCCGATCTAGCCTTCCTGGGGTTCTTGGTTTACTAGAATGAGTATATAAAGCGTTATGATGGGTGCGTTAAGAGATTAAAGTTAACGAAGAGGCAGATACATTTTTAAAAAGATAGTGCTCGAATCGTTTTGCAAGAATCCAAACCAAAATTAAAGAGGCAAGAAAAAGACAAAACAGAGCTGAGCATTATTTCACATAAATTATTCCAAAACAACTGGTCCTTTCCTATAATTATTTCAGATGTTTGAATTATGTATTTCATGAACAGCTATTTCACAAAATATGATAAAATTATTATTAGTTATTTCGTTGTTTTTAATAACAATAAATGTGGGATCTTTTGTTCTAGACACATATAAATTACATGTTCTAGTACAGTCGTGTCAATATAAAAACTTTATTTCTATTTTTTTTAAATGTATTAAATAACTTCATAATAACTTTATTTCAAATGTTTTTTTAAATGAATTATTTAAAATCTGTTATTTCAAATAATTTGTTGCGTATTAATTTTTTAAATAATTATTAGAAATATCGTTTAAAAAAAAACAGATATAAAATAATTGTTGCCCAGCTTTGCTTAGAACATAGTTCCGGACAGAGACATTAACTGCGTTCATTGCATCTTTTTTAGGGGAAAGTGGTTAAGGAGGATATTACCATGCTACAGCACATTGCATCTACCAAAATAATTGGATCATTTAGATCTTGCGGAAGATCATTCAGTTCGAGACGTTTGGCGCAAAATTGGAAATCGAAGATATCTTTGACATCAACAGCTTTAGTTCTAGTAATGATTCAGAGCTGATCTGAAAGTAAATGTGGGGCTTTAAGAAACCTGATTGAAGATCAGAATTGCATCTAACCTGATTGAAAGGTACTAGACTGTTGGAATTAAAATCCTGTATTTCAGAATATTATTAAAAAAACATGAACCTTGTTTTAATGCAGTGATCAGAGCCTGATGTTCTTGAAGCCCGACTGTTGTCAACAGTAATGCTTTATAGTCTGTTTCACTTGATTTATATTTGTCACCTTTATCTGTACCCAATAATTTTTGTATTAGATCGCGATTTAGATCTTCCACAGAACTTTGTAAATCTCCTAGAAAACAATGTACAATTAAAGTTTCTTCGCTGGAAAAAATTATTATTCATATATTATTCATTTTGAAACTATATGAAACAAACCTATACTCTGTAACAAAGTGAGACAAATGTGGAATATAGTCCAATCTTCTTTATTCAATCGTTCCACTTCTATTTGTCTGATCACTGTTCTATATTGTTCCAAGTGCTTCAAGAAGTAGAACTGAAATATAAAACTTTTTCTTTTTTGTTGATTTATAAAAACAAAAAATGTGGTTTGAAAGACTCAAACGACTCTCTAATTAATACAATTTTATCAAGAAATCTTCTTTAAAACTGCAACGTTAGAGTAGTTGGGTGGACCACAAAAAATGGTGGTGGAGACTTTAATTGAATACATGAGCGGCCTCATGTGGTCAAAACAAAGAAACTTGTGCAAATTTAAAGTAACTGACAAACCTCCCCAATGAAATCAATTTTTTCAGAAAAATGTTTCAAATAAAAGTAATACGTTTCTATCTAGGCAGCAAGCATACGCTAATGTTCCTCCAGAACCCCGAAATAATCAATTTTCACAGGAAAATGTTTCAATTAAAATTATTAGGTCTGAGATGAACGAGTTTAAAGAAAATCAGGAAAAACTGAAAAAATCATTCAGTAAAGACAACTTTTGGTAGATGAATTTTGCCTGAAATCTTCGTGCCTCAAATGGTGGTAGTGTCTAAACGGAATGTCAGTTTTGAGCTTACTGCGACTTTTTGTTTTTGAGATTAAGGAAAATATTAGGAAACCCCTGAGATATTCTGTTACAACATATACATTCCCACATTCAGACTATTCGCTAAAAACATTTTTTTCGCACCCAAAACATTTATTTCCGGCGAAAACTCTATTTCGAAAATCTGGCATAATCGCAATACTTCCTCCTACTAGGAGTAAGATAAACTAAAAACCTATATTATTATTATTCAAAAGAGGGGAGGGCCAAAACTTGCGCTATCTAAAGCCTTCATGGGCTCATACCCAACGGCAGTGGGTAGCTACCCAAAGGATTTCACCGCAGGGGTCTGGAACAAAAGTCCGGGCCCGTTCCACCCATACCACAGACCGAGCAACCATAACGTTTAAGGACATAGTCTAAGCTCTTCCCCCGACATCCTGTTCCGGCCAAAGGTCCTGAACCTAATTTCCTCACAGTCCAACCAATCCGTCATGAGGTGTATGGGTGTTTCCTCCTCCATCTCACAAACCCTACAAAAGGGGACCGGTATGAACCCCACTGTGTGAGGTTGGCCGCTATGAGCCGCAATGCCCAGTGAGGAAACCAACCAGACGCCTGAGACACAGCACCTTCTCACTAAAAGCCCTGTCTGGAACCCAAGAGCATCTCAAACTCCATAGGGATGAGTGCTGAAAAGCTGCCCATTACTGGAAGCTTGGCAGACATGTGCCAAAAGACACCAGCAGTAGGCTCGGGGTCAATGAAAGGGAGAGAGGCGCCTAATTTGGCAAACCTATCCACTTCCTCATTCCCAAAGTTCCCATATAACCTGGTACCCAGACTACAATAAAATATATATTAATTTAATGATTTTTTAAATTTGAATGCAATAGTACCTCCAAAGCGGCAGCTAACTGTCCCAGTGAAGCTCCACTAGTAAACGACATACACCGCACTACTGCCGTTTCACTGGCAGCTACCAGCCGACTTGTTGATTTAGCCAGCTGTTCAACAGCTTCACCAAGTGACTGACCAGCTGCCGCGTCCACATCTTCCCACAGTTCTCGGCCTATTTGTCTTTCCTCTAGGGTTCGATAATCTTTCACATAATCAATATAGATTGAATATACGGTTCGTTCTAATTCAGGCCAACGCTCTTCTTCAAGATTGCCTGGAGAAAGCAAATAAAACAGACTGATTAGGAAACAATTTCAAAAACAGTTTCAGCATACTTATATTTTTCACTTTCTCTTACTCCTATTAAGAGGAAGTACTGTAATAGTGTCAAATTTTCGATATCGAGTTTTCACCGGAAATACATGTTTTGATGTTCTCTGAGTCCAAAAATTGGTTTTTAGAAAATAGTCTCTCTCTGTATTTTTTTTTAATTCTTTATTACAGCGTGCTCCATAAATACAGATATTACATGCATATATGTATTTATTACAGCATGCTCCATAAATACATATATTACATGCATATATGTACAGAATTGTATATAAAGGATTGTATCACAGGACGTTCAAACTTGATATTCCGTTTTGATATCACCATGGGATCCGACAGTAAGTTGTCTGTCAAAATTTCATCAACCAGAAGTGCAACTTTTCTGAACGATTTTTCAATTTTTGCGATTTTCTCTAAAATAGCTCCAACAATTTTCTTTAAACTTGGAATGTTAACTTCATATAAAGTATTACAACATTTATATGAAACTTTTTTCAGGAAAAATTCATTTAAGATAGGTTTTGGGGACGGGTTAGTTTTCCTGTAAATTGTTATTTCAACTTATTATATCATTGTATGATCTACACAATATTAATTACGATGAAATGTGATGTCAAAATTCCGAATTTAAAACAAATTGGTTCACCGGAAGTGCGAATTTGCTAAGTAGGTTTTTTTAGTTTTCTGTGATTTTCTCCACAAAAACATCGACGGTTTTAAACGTTAATAAGAAATATAAGTGTGCTTAAAATTTGCCAGTAAGAGAACGTCGTGTGAATGTTTCACACCAGATTTTTTATTTTTTTTAATACGTATGAGAGAAGACATTCAAAAAAAAATGTTGGTGTGTAATAGTGACACGGCGCTCTCTCTCTCTCTCTCTCTCTCTCTCTCTTCCTCCACTTACTATAATTCAAACTGATACATTTTCTTCAAACTTGGAACTTCAACTAAACGTTTAGTTGCAACACAAAATGGAGGAAAGAAGAGCCGCCATATTGCACATGTCAGCCCTCAGCATTCAATAATTATATAACAGCACTTTTACATCTATAAGCTATCTTCTGAAAAGGATATTCAACATGATTCTACCAATCTTAATATGAGCTTTTCAAATGGAATTTTTCCAGATGACTTAAAACGAACTCTGATTCGTCCAATATTTAAGAGTGGGAACCCTGAAGACGTAACGAATTACAGACCTATTAGCCTCGTGTCAAATATTGCGAAGATAATTGAAAAAATTGTGAAGATACAATTAGTTTCTTATTTGGAAGATAACAAATTAATCGCAACAACTCAATTTGGTTTTAGGAGAAATCTGGGTACGCAGGATGCGATTTCACGTCTTACTCATCGAATAATTTCCTTCCTCGATAAGGGTGAAAAAGCTTTGGCCGTGTTTCTGGATCTGACGAAGGCGTTTGACTCAGTTTCCCATACGCTGCTGATAACAGCACTGGAACAATATGGAATAACTGGTATTGAATTAAATTGGTTTCGAAATTACTTGTACAACAGACAGATATACACAAAAATTAATAATAGTATCAGTAAGGAAGCCACAACAGTTTTTGGTGTGCCTCAAGGAACCGTCTTGGGACCTATACTGTTCCTACTGCATGTAAACGAAGTTTGTAATGTGGAAACAGGAGGTGATGTCCTTTGTTTTGCTGACGACACTGTGCTTTTATTTAGTGGAAACAGTTGGGTAAATGTATTCGAGAGAGCAGAAATTGGATTGACGGTAGTAAAAAACTGGCTTGACCAACAAGGGTTGACATTAAATTTGACAAAGACGAAATACATGACGTACTCTTTAATGAAAAGTGGACAGCCAACAGATCTGACATTAAAACTGCACATAAGAAACTGTAACCTCAGACAAAACTGCGGATGTTACAATTTAGAAAGGGTTGAAGTTATAAGGTATTTAGGTGTTCTTATAGACAGTAACCTCAAATGGGACTTTCATTTGAGGAATTTGACAGCTAGAGTAAGGAAATCTATATATATTTTTATGAGACTCCGAAACATCCTGACTCTCCGGGTCTTAAGATCTGTGTATTTTGCTCTTTTCCAGTCCATTATATTGTACGGTTTGGTGGCCTGGGGTGGTGCGTTTAGGGCTGCTCTAAATCCCCTAATTAAAACTCAAAAAACTATTTTGCGAACTATCTTTAAAAAAAAACAAAAATGACCATACTAAACCACTTTTTACACGATTAAATGTACTTGATAATAAGCATCTATACATGAGATCGGCCATCCTTCAAGTAGTGAAAGAAGGAAGGATTGGAACAGTGGAGCACTCCTTTGGCACTAGATCTAGGGAGGATTTTGTGGCTCCTACACCTTTCTCAAACACTGCTTTAATGCACGGATCTTACTGTATTCGGGGAG
>JAAEAF010013844.1:0-20304 GCA_011037195.1 Triatoma infestans | reverse complement strand
TTAATATGAGCTTTTCAAATGGAATTTTTCCAGATGACTTAAAACGAACTCTGATTCGTCCAATATTTAAGAGTGGGAACCCTGAAGACGTAACGAATTACAGACCTATTAGCCTCGTGTCAAATATTGCGAAGATAATTGAAAAAATTGTGAAGATACAATTAGTTTCTTATTTGGAAGATAACAAATTAATCGCAACAACTCAATTTGGTTTTAGGAGAAATCTGGGTACGCAGGATGCGATTTCGCGTCTTACTCATCGAATAATTTCCTTCCTCGATAAGGGTGAAAAAGCTTTGGCCGTGTTTCTGGATCTGACGAAGGCGTTTGACTCAGTTTCCCATACGCTGCTGATAACAGCACTGGAACAATATGGAATAACTGGTATTGAATTAAATTGGTTTCGAAATTACTTGTACAACAGACAGATATACACAAAAATTAATAATAGTATCAGTAAGGAAGCCACAACAGTTTTTGGTGTGCCTCAAGGAACCGTCTTGGGACCTATACTGTTCCTACTGCATGTAAACGAAGTTTGTAATGTGGAAACAGGAGGTGATGTCCTTTGTTTTGCTGACGACACTGTGCTTTTATTTAGTGGAAACAGTTGGGTAAATGTATTCGAGAGAGCAGAAATTGGATTGACGGTAGTAAAAAACTGGCTTGACCAACAAGGGTTGACATTAAATTTGACAAAGACGAAATACATGACGTACTCTTTAATGAAAAGTGGACAGCCAACAGATCTGACATTAAAACTGCACATAAGAAACTGTAGCCTCAGACAAAACTGCGGATGTTACAATTTAGAAAGGGTTGAAGTTATAAGGTATTTAGGTGTTCTTATAGACAGTAACCTCAAATGGGACTTTCATTTGAGGAATTTGACGGCTAGAGTAAGGAAATCTATATATATTTTTATGAGACTCCGAAACATCCTGACTCTCCGGGTCTTAAGATCTGTGTATTTTGCTCTTTTTCAGTCCATTATATTGTACGGTTTGGTGGCCTGGGGTGGTGCGTTTAGGGCTGCTCTAAATCCCCTAATTAAAACTCAAAAAACTATTTTGCGAACTATCTTTAAAAAAAACAAAAATGACCATACTAAACCACTTTTTATGCGATTAAATGTACTTGATCTTAAGCATCTATACATGAGATCGGCCATCCTTCAAGTAGTGAAAGAAGGAAGGATTGGAACAGTGGAGCACTCCTTTGGCACTAGATCTAGGGAGGATTTTGTGGCTCCTACACCTTTCTCAAACACTACTTTAATGCACGGATCTTACTGTATTCGGGGAGTCCGGTTTTTTAACGCTCTTCCAAAAGAACTTAGGAGCAAATTCACTCAAAGGAATTTTAAAATCCACCTAACCAGATATTTAACGACAGCCACTGGTGTTGACATTGATTGAAGTTTCGGTAATTAGAACCAGGAGGGAGGTATTCTAGTGTCGTAGAAGAATAACGAAAATAAAAGGTGGAATTGTAAATGTAAAGTAGAAAAAGTAAAAAAGAGGTGGAAAAGATTTATCATTTTTTGTTAACATGTATACTACTTAAATAGCATAGGATAGGAAAAAGAAGGTTTTGTAATAATTTATTGTATATTTTATAAATAAAAGTATTTGTAATTCCATAACATTTGTACATACAGTGCATATGGCTATATTAAGATGTCATAAAACATAGTGTAATGGGTTGAGAGGGGCTCCTGCTCCCATGCACGGGAATTTGTCCCTTATGGAAGCAGTAATTTCCAGTACATTTTTAGTTTTTTTTTATTATAAGGATTTTTTGTATTTTGTTTGTACACTTTGTGTAATTGTATTTATTAAAGTGGAAATAATAAAAAAAAAAAAAAAAAAAAAAAAAAAAAAAAATGGTGTTTAGATGTCTGCTATTCATTGTTGTTGTTCGAGATACCTTCAAGGGTGGTAAAAATAATTCAAGAAAAAGTTGCTAGTCCATTTAGTAAAACAGGGCTGTTTATATATTTGCAACTTACCGTGAAATAAATCTTGCAAAATTGGACTAAAATAAAATTTTCTGTTAGGAATTTCTGTCTATAAATAGCACAGTTTTACTGTATTAGGAATCTCTGTTTTTTTTTTTTATATAATGCAAAATATCTATAATTACCTATAAATGTCTCATATAACTAATAAGTCCCTAATGCTGGATAACATCCGGGATTTTGTTTGTCCTAAAATGCTTATTTTGCTTGATTGTAACCGCCTTCGGATTCTCATCAATCGTCAGATTAAGGCTAACAATTCGTATAGAGTTGACCAACCAAAATAAGCTTGACGGATAAAATGGTTGGGATAAGCAGACAAATTTTTTTCATTGAAAACAGTTCTTCAAATTTAAAAAAATACTTGCTAGAAAAGTAGTGAACATAACTCTAATGCAAATGCCTGGAATTAAGTTCCTGTATTCCGACTCCGACCTGATCTACTTCTTTTGCTTGGAGGTCATCTGCATGTATTGGGTTCTGAATCTGGATTCTCAACATGTTTACAAGTTCCATGTGGGTTCTGAACTTGAAAATCAACAAATAGAAAAATAAATACTTTATTTAAATCAATAACCATTTTTTTCTTAAAGTAAATAATAAACAAAATTCAAAATAGAAGCATCAATCTTAGTATATAACAAAACATAACAAACTGTCTTAAAATAGTATTTTTTATAAATTTAATACCGAAGTTATTTGTTAGCACAAAAATTGAGCATTTAAAATATGCCACCCTTTTGGATGTTTAAATCAAAATGCTACCCAAAAATAAAAAATATATTAAATATCTATGCTTACAAAGTCCCACTGAGATCTGGCATTTGAGGAACAAATATCTAGATTAACATAAGTATTCAGCATAATTTCTGCCACTGATAAACATGTACCCGATGCTAAATTGTATATGGCCATTTTATTTGAAGATTTATGCTTCCATTCTTGGGTGCCGCCCATTTCATGGCATTTACCTAGCCTTGGTACTTGGCTTTCAGCATCCAAGCAAAGATATTGGGCTAATCTTAACTCTCCTTTGTCAGTTTCCGACCACATCTGATTCTTAACTCTCAGACAATTTTTCAATATTAAACGAGAACCTTTTGTCTTTACATCTTTTTCAGAAGCAATGCATAAATTAGAATTACTCAAACGAATTTGATAATGACCAATGTAATTTTGATTTCGAGAATGTTTTGACTGATAAAGTGAATTCAATTTTGACTCAACTATTTTTTTACTATCACTAGGCAATGTTAATTCAGGGTAAATGTTTTCTAAATACCAAGAAAATGGTTTGCAGTTCAAACTTCTTCGTAATTCAACACGAGATGATATATCACCGTAGAAAACGTTTTCCGCTTCAGGCCTCTGCTGGAAATAATACTTTTTAAAATCGTCCATCCAAACGTAAGCAACTCTTAGTGAATTTCTGATCATTGTATCTTCACCATCGGGTGACCCATAAGGTCTCCTCTTTCTGAATACATGACCAATTCTGGCGCAAGGAATTATTTCTATACTTCCGCCACATTGCCATACCCTAAATGATAATTCTAAGTTTTCTCCTCCCCATATATTCATTCCTGCATCATACTTTCCTAAATGTATAAAGTAATGTCTATCCATCGCAAATAAACCACCAGCCATTGTTGGAGATATAATAGGCTTCATGAAATCTTCTTCTGTTGACAGTGTGCCTACTCTAAGGTTCTCCCATTTGAAATGTAGACCCCAATTGAAACCACCTCTTACAATTGGTGAGGCAGTGTACTGGAATGTGTCAGCATTTATGATATCAATAATTGGAGTTACTACTCTAGTAGAATTTCCCTTTATTCTATCCAATAAAGGTTCAAGCCAGACATTATTTACTTCTATATGACTGTCTAGAAAAACCAAAACCTCTCCAGTGGCTTTGTCTGCACCAAATATTCTTGCCCTTATCAATCCTTCTCTTCGTAACGTGGAATAAAGTTTTACCTTTGGATTTAAATTAGCTTGTATGTACAGATTCACAGTATCATTGAGCCCATCAATATCGCTGTAATCATTCACAAGTATAATCTCATGCAGGAGTTTGGAGGGAGTGCGATCTAATATACTGTGAACACTCCTAATAAGTGTATCAAATTGCTCATTATAAAAGCAAATAATTATACTTGCTGTAGGAAGATCATCAAGATATTTAAGATTTTTGCAAAGTTTATGCCTTGTATCTGGAATAACTCTATGATAATCTAGATTTTTACTGGCTAAAGCGTTGAACCCATGCAACTTATATCCTTCTTCTCTAAATTTTAAATCAGCAGCATTTTTGACCAAACCTATATCACCAATTTCATCATCATTCTTTCCAGGATATCTGGATTTTATTGGTATAGGCTTTAATTTCTGTCTTACAATATCATTATCACTTATTGAATTAAGTTTTGGATCAAAATATTTTTTCTTAGCTCTAAGTCGTTTCTTATCGTCATCCTCATAAGGCATAATAACATCATTTAGACTGTTAGGTGCTGCGCGATGAAAAGATGGATAAAATGTTGATTGGGGTTTATGTAGACTATTTTCAGAGTTCAACCTCCAGTAAAGATATAAACTTACGGCCCAGGTTACAGAAGCTACTATTATCCCAATGCAGAAATACGTGTATCGTTTCTCCATTTCAAGGAAAGTTAGATATTGTTAACCATTTTTTAAAACTCTTGTAATAATGAAGATAAGTGAGCAAACATCTGAGATGAACTTCAATTTTATTAATATTTATATTTAAAAAAACAACTATGAAACTTCTCAAAGCAATATTTATTACAGCTTACAGTATTTCTAAATAACTTAACAAGAAACATTATTACTTAATTTAAACCCACCAAAAGTATCTATTTGAAGATAAACTTTCGCTGTAGAAAAGTAGCACACTAAAGGGTTGACATGTCCTCCGTCATCAGTAAATACGAATACTTTTCTATACCATAACTAATCACATGTCGATTATAGCTATGAAACTCAAACTTCCCTTATTTTGCCGATGGTGCTGCTGTTATTGCTCAGTGGGATAAAGTGACAATCATAACATTAGTAGTAGGGGAAATGGCAATGATTGTTAGTGTTAGACTGTGGCAGCGAACATTTTTAGGCATTTATCATTTTAAAGAAATTTTATTTTCCTTAAATTCTTCATGTTAGTAGGCGGGTAAGTTCTCATATTTATATAGATGTAAAAATTGTTGGAAGTAAATGTCTGTTTTTGAATAATATTTCATGACCTCTAAACAAATGGCTACTTTCCCTTTGGTTTGTATGATTAAATGTTGCTCAATAAACTGTCATAATAAACTAAAAAAGCAACTGGGAATATTTATTCATTGTTTATTCGTTCTTAATTTAAATTAATTGAAATTGCCGGATTTTATTAAATTAAATTTCTTAAGACGTAATACTTAACCTAAACATGTCCTTATTTTTAGTGTTATATACTGTTATGATATCTTTTTGCTTTCTTTTAAAGGCTTTAGTTTTTATTGAAATGCTATGGAATCTCTGCCCGGAGATCCATATGAAAGACAATTATTGGAAGTATTTAAAAGCTGTGATTGTGATGGGAAAGGGCTGTTAAATAATGATGGCCTATCAAGATTGTGTGAATTGCTTCATTTGGAAGATGGACGAGAGGAGTTGATATCATGCCTTTTACCAAATGGATCTAATTCTTCAGTTCCTTCAATATCTTTCATTAAATTTCGTGATGCACTGCTGGCTTTACTCGGAGGAGTGGCAAAAACTAAGAGCAGAGATCCTTCACCAGGTAAATAATTATTAATAGATGTTTTTAGGTTCGAATTTTTTACAAAATACAATTAGAAAAATGGCAATTATTATTTTCTATTTGACGTTATTGATGTGAATTTTAGATAGGGAAGTATCACCAAAGTATGTTTATGGCCAGAAGAAGTATGGTAGACGTTCAAGACCTGAGAGTATAGAACAACTAGATTCTACTGTATCAGATGGTGTATCCACAAATGGTGATGATACTACTAAATTGAATTCCCTGAGAACAACTAGTTTGAACAGTGTTCTGGTAAGTATTAACAAATTTTAGTGTTTTGGTGTTATGTATAGATGTTTAAATATAAAGCGTTAGTTTGTGTTGATCAAAAGCTTAAAGCTTTTTATTTCTATATAAATGTTTCCAGTTGTGCTCCAGTCCGGAACTTATTGTAGTTGGAGATCCTCAAGAATCCGATACAATTCACATTGATTCAGAAAATGATAATATCCTCTTTAACAAAGAGTGTGAAGGTAAATTTTTGTCATAAATATATAAATAAATGGGATCATTTCATATATCAAACATAATGATAATCATAATTATGTTTCTGAATAATAGACAGCGGAGAAACAGAATTAAGAAATGCTTGGGAAAGGCTAGGTGTAGGACGTGACGGATATCTTCATCCAAATGAGCTAGCAATGGTATGTTCAGCTGTAGGAATGGATACAATGGCAGAACAGGTATATCAATTAAAAAGTACAGAACCTATATTTATTATAATGAAATTTTAAATACCTAATATATTTAATTCAGGTTGTTGCACAAGTATTTTCCACATTGAAGACAGATGATGAAGGGAGAATATCGTTTGAAGAATTTTTAGAACTGTTTCGTTCTCGTAGTAGAGTTGCTTCACCCCAGATTGTTGACCACACTTCCAATCAGTAAGCAAATCTACCTTTTACCTAATTAATGTGATAAATTATTTTTAATACCGTTACTATAAAAATTAATTGGAGTGTATCATTTGAAAGTTCATTTTTTTGTACTCCCTTATAAACTTTGCATAAGAAACGTTTGAATATTAAACTTAGAAATGACAGTTTTCAATAGATTTTATATTTAAATTTAACTTAAGAGTCTAGAAACATTAAGTCTTTAAAGTATTTATATCAAGATGTATTTTCTTACTTGTGGTTGTTGGAGGATGTTTCGCGATTATATAAAATTTTGAAAATTCAGTTTGCACTGAAAATCCATGTTTTGATATTTGAGTTGGAAAAATTGTTTTTAACGAATGTACCACTCACAGTGGAATCTGGCACAAACCCGTAAAAGTCTGTCGAGTGCATTTTTTTTTAACTTTATAAATTTTGCTTTCAAAAGCCTATCGTTTTATTTGAATCATTATTTCGAGAAAGTTGATTTTAGTGGTTTTGGAGAATTGCGGTCATGTGACTATTTCTATGCCATTACAATATGATGTACAGAACTAATAATTTTAGTTTAAAAAATTCCCGGTTTGAAGGGAATTTCGCAATTATAACTGACAATTGTAGTAAGAAATACGAATGTATATAATAATTATGCCGTTTTATGAAAATTCATTTTCATTTGTTTGGTATAGGAAAATTCTAAAATTGTCATATTATAAAAATTGAAATAGATACTTGGTTTGGCTTCTAAGCTCAGAAAATAATTTAATCACAATTGTCCTTATGAATATAATTTCAACAAATTTTTTTTCAAAAAAAAAGAAATATTGATAAATTTTTATCTATTAGATACACAAAATTACCACATATAATGGATTTATGTGATATTAACGGCCTGAGTGGCGCACGAATCTTCCAAGAATACCAAGTGACAAAGTAAGCAACATTTTTTGGACATCATAGTAAGTAAAAAAAAAATTGAATTGCTCATCAATAGTGTAAATGCTCTCTTTTACATGTAGGGCACATTTAGAGGCTGTTACCGAAGAAAGGGATAAACTCCGAGCAGATTTAGCTGATGCAAACCATCGAGCATCATTGTTAGCGCAAGAAGTTGATGAACATCATGCTAAAATTGAGAAAGCATCGCGGGCTGAAGTAGAGTAAGATAACATCTTAAAACCATTAGAACTAATTGTCAGTGATATTTGTAAATATGAAGGAATAAATATTATTAATATTTCAGGTTGCGAGAACAAAAACATAATGAAGAAATTAAAGAACTAAAAAAACAAATGGTTTCGGATAAAGAACAACTTCTTATAAGTAATCAGAAGCTTGAAAAGTCTTTAGCTCAACAGGTTGAAGATTTAAGTAAATTAACCGCAGACTTCGCTGCATTGAAAAAAGTAATAATGTTTATCTTGAATTCACTTTTGTTTAAATGGGTATTAATTTTTTTTTTTAAAGTTGATTTGTTTAAAAATTCGCCCTTGTTTTTATCCTAGGATTATGAATTATTAGAAAAGGAAAATCAACTTCTCAATAATAAATTGACTGAGAGTAATTTGGCCAAATTAGAATTCCAAGGGCAGTTAGAATGTATGGAAGCCTTACATCAGCGTGTAAGTTAAATAATCTCTGTCTGTATTTCTCTCTCTCTCTCTCGTATACATATTTACATATATATCAGATTTCTGATAACTTGGTCATTGGAGATATATAGAACTTTCTGTTCAGAAAGCCTTGAAAGATTCAAGGATATCAGTTAAAATTCTGCGAATTTTTAATCTGGTTTATTGACAAACAATGTAAATATTACAAGTTTTTTCCATATTTGCGTTAATCTACTTGAATTAAAGATAATCATTACTATTAATTACATCTATTATCAATCTATTGTATTTACTTTAACTTGAACTCTCTTTTTTTTTAATTGTCTTCGTAGGTATTAGAATTAGAACCTCTAAATGAATTGTCTTCCGAACTTAAGGAAAAAATTAATATTTTATCAGCAGAAAATACACAGTTGCGAGATAAAAATGACGAACTTAATACACAATTAGAGGCTCTTGTAACTAAATCCAATCAGAGGAGGTAAATAGACAATTAATTGTTTTGACAATTCATTTCTTGAATAACTATCTCAATAATTTCAATATGTAATAAAAAACTAATGCAAGTAATTTAATGTTTGTAGAGAAGCAAATCTAGCAGCATTTGATTATGGAAGTGGTACAAAAAGAAGAGGTAAATCTCCAGAATTGTTTAATGAAACAAGATTAGGTAAAGTTAGAAGATGCTGTACGGAGACAGATCTGTCAAATTCTCATTCTCATCGTGAGTAAACTAAAATCAAACATTATCACATTCAAGAGTAGAATAGAAAAATTGAACTAGAAGGCTTTTATGAACTTTTGTTCCACCCGAACGAGTTCCTTTGTTCGGGAAGCTCGCCTTTCTGTGAATATTCAGTTAAGGCTTCTTTATCGTTTAGAATCGTCCTTTAGAATTTATTAAACATATTCATTTGGGGATAATTATAACATAGTCTGAAGCGAAGATTTCGGTCTCTACTTCTTTGTAATAGGACATGCATTAAGACTTATAGGGTTGAGGATACGAGAGTGTAGAGTTAGAACTGAACTAAACTCACGGCAGAAGTCAGACAGTTGTTTTATTATTGGGGATGTATTCAACATGCGCGATTCCATCCCCTCAATAAAGATCCACTACATGTGGCTCCCATGTTTTTACTCAAGTTGCTGCATCAACACAATTTGAGCGTGCAGGGGAATGGAAGGCTCGTAAAAAAAGTGAAAGCATTATCATTTTACAAGCGAGCATTATTTGAGCACATGTATTTATAATTCAAAAGAACATCAATAAGATAATTGCATTTAATTCAAATTAGAGATTTATTAATCATAAATTTTTATTTTCCAGAATTATTTTTACGTAGTGAAAGCGTAGATAACAGCGATATTGTCTTAGAAGATGAATCAGTCTCATTTTCCGAATCACCCACAATGCCACATGGTTTTGTTGAGCAAGTAAGTAGTAATTTTTGTTTTTGTTTTGTTTGTTTAATTAACCTATAATTTTGATGGCCTTTTATTAAAAAAGTTTTGTGATAATTGTTACTAACATAAGAAATGTGCTACTGAATCGCCTACCTACTTTGCTGGAGAAACACTTTTTTATTTTTAGGATTTTTTGTTTTGTTTTATTAATTATTCCATGTGTGCTTTGTTGGGTATGTTTCATTTGTAATAATAATAATAATAATAATGCAGATTGCTATGTTTGTATTTTAATTAAATCAAAATTTCGTTCTATGTTAATAATAATAAAATATTTCTATGGCTAAAAAATACTGGGTCACTCGAAGAATACAAACGTTTATGTAGGTCATCGTTACAATATTGATCAAATAGAAGTTGATTCATTAACTTTGTATTTCCTTGTACAATGCACGGGGAGTTAGACAGAGGATAGTCTTTAGAAGAATAGAGAACATTAAACATTGTTTCTGTTATTATCAATAAGTTTCTAAAAAGTTATTACTTTAATTTTTAAATCTATGAATAAATTATAAATAACTAAAATAAGTAAATAGTTGAGTTTGTTAAAAAAGAAACAACACAACAAAATTAACGATGAACAAAAACTATTTCTATTTTTTTTAAAGGGTAAAATATTATAATTCTTCTCATCGTTATATATAATTACATATTTTTTTACTTCAGTATATTTTTTGTAAGTAAAAATGTTTAGTAGATCACAAAATTAAGAGTTATTTGCTAGGATGGAGCTGATTGGGTGGGCAATACATATACAGAAGATATCCAAAAGATGAAAGCACAAATTGCAGAACTTGAAGCAAGAATTGACCAGTATCAAATGAAGGTACTTTGATAAAAACAAAAAAAAATATCTCCGGGAAAAAATTTATATAAATTAATTAGCAAATCATAATTATTGAAGAATGGAGATAATGGGTCCATATAAATTAAGTTTAACATTTGGGTAGTTAAAACTGCACACTTGTTACAATTGCATTATCATTTTCTAGCATAGTAAATTTCTGGGCAGAAATAATTTTATTAATTTGCTTAAAAGAAGAAATTCTAATTTCTTTAAATAAGATTATATTTTATTTTTCAAAAAATAAAAGTATTATTAATGTTTAATTAATGTTATTAATTTTTAATTTTTTTTTTAATAATGGAGCCTTAGCGCCATAGTTTTTTCTTTTTTCCAAAAATCTTGTCTTTCACAAATTGCTAGATATTTATTTTATTTAAAAAGAAGCTTTATGTTTGAATTATATTAATTAATGAGCACTAGTTTTTTGTTTTTATTAAAAAGCAATTTTGAACAGTATTTCTTTTTCATTAAAAAAAGAGCTTTAATTTTTTTTAATTTTTCCTACTTTAATTGCTTTTTCATATTTTAGTTTTATATATTTGTAGGTGAAAACAAAAAAAATGGATTTGTATTTTTTAATATAATATTATTATTACTTTTCCGATCTGAACATATTTTTAAAAAATCGGGTGTGAAAAGCTCTATATATAGACTTATTTTTTTCAGCTTATTGGCAGTATCCATTTTGGTGTCTTGTTTTCATGAGGAAAATAATGATGATAATTAGTGACTATTTTTCCAAGTTTTATTTTTTTTAAAAACTGGACTTTAATCGGCCTAATCGGGCCATCTTGAGCATTGCTAAAAATAGTGACTCACTTTTATATGTATATAACCTTATTTAAAACCTGTTGGGATTGTATTTCGTATAGTAGAGGTAAGTCACTGTTTTTAGTAATGCTGAAGATGGCTGGATCAGACCGAAACGTCCAATTTTTTTATTTAGTGACAAAACTTGGAGAAGTAGTCACTAATTTGTACTTGGTATTTCTGTTGTCAGTGTTTACAACACATTTGATTGTTTTTAAACATTACATTAGATGGTGGAAACACATAGTGTTGTTGCAAATTCTGACGCTTTACAAGTCCTTATAAACCTACAAAACCTTACGGCAGCTTCACTTGTGTTCTAAAAAAAAAAAAAAAAAAAAAAAAATCCAAAAAAAAGTGATTAGTTCTGTTTAAGTCTATTAAGTATACTAAGTTTTAGGATAATAGAAGCCGTTTGTTTGTGTAAGAAAAATTCTTTTTAGGGAATGAATTTTTTGATGCCGAAAAGTTTTATTGGAACCGCTGATAGATTATTATATTTCAACACTTTTTTTTTTTTGGTATTTGTGTTTTGCTCTGTATGTGCGCTGTTTTACACAATACCCATATTCAAAAATGTTGACACTAAACATCTTTTTTTTATATTCAGAGAATCTTAAAAACATTAATTTCGATTAATATTTTAATCGAAAAACTCTCAATATCGATTAATTGGAAAAAGTGATTTTTGCATACTTCTTTTACAAAAAATTCAATTCAATTGAGACAGTCATTGCGATGCACTTTACACTAAACAGTATAGCGACTTGGGGGTATTGTGCATTGAGGCATCGTTTATTCTTCTCCAAATTTTCTTCATTCAATCATCAGAGTTTTTCAAAAATATTTATAATTATTGTAAACTTCTAATAAAATAGAGTAATAATAATATTACATTAAAGAATATTTTCCATTAATACTATAATATCGCCAAAGTATTATTCCTGTTTTTTTTTTTTCTTCTTTTCCTGTTATTTATTTTTTTCTCCCAATATTTATTTCAAATGTGTTTTTGCATGTGTGTTTTTAAATGTAGTCAGTAGGTAAAATAGAATTTTCAATTTATTAAAAATGTAAATATTTGAAACAATCCTTCCTGGAAGCGATTAATTTTTAATAATTTTCCCTCTAAGGAAGGAGACGAAATTTTCACAATTGTTATAATGCATGTTTTTTTTTTTAAATTATTATTATTATAGAAAATATATTAAAAAAAATGTATTTGTTATAATATATAAGAAAAAATAAAGTAATTTTAATATTCTAACAATTTGTGTTGTTTGATAGTTTGCCCTAACTATTGTTTTGGTTATTTTTTTGTTTTTGTTTTGTTTAGTAGTTCAAATTGAAATGTCACTTGGAATATGTGCACTTTTTTTATGGGAACATGCATAAAATCTGGGCATGTTTTTTCGAAAAATGTAAAAAAATTGATAATAAATTACCAAAAATAAAAAAAATAGATGCATGATCTGTATTTTTACTATCAAGTCTCCAAACATGAACAAAAATGCATGTTGCACTATGTACATTATAGACTGTGTACAAAAATTTTGTTTAAAAAAAAGAAAAAAAAAGGAAAATTGAGAAATCTTCATTGTGTTCTTTATGTTTGGTTTCGGGGCATGTAACATTAAAAAAAAAAAAAAAAATACCAAATAAAATTATAAATAACTATATTGTTTTAACAGGAATGGTTATTGAAAACCAATATTAGAGATGGGGATTCAATCAACACTTATTTATCGGCAGAATCAACTCAGGTAATGCTTATTGTTCCATTCTTCTTTTAATCAATTTTTGTTGTTTTTCTTCTTCTTCAAGCTCTCTTTCTCTCAATTCTTATCATAAATTTGTAACAATAAAATTTATATTGCTCATTAAAGTGAATTAGTCAGAATATCTCAGTGTTTGTTTGAACACATGATAATTTTAAGATAATCAAGTGGTTAAATATTAATTATTTACTAATTTGGTTAATTATTTGAAACTTTTAAAGATAATTAAATTCCTTCTATTTTTTCTTAAAGTCTTTATCGATATATATATATCTTTCGTAGAATTAGAATAATAGTAAGAAATGATTATTTGATTGATCCTTTTCGTTGAATTTACTTACTTATTTTTACTTTATTTCTAGGTTACATCTGCAAGTTGTAATACATCTGCTATAGGAGATGTATCCTGTTGTGCCTCGCCTGATAGATCTCTGGTAGAATCAACGTTAACAGAAATCGGTGTACAAACTGAATCACCAGTGGCGAACCTCGAACGTCATTGTCATGAATTAGAAAGTGAATTGGAACGTGTAAGAGAAAAAATTGTCAGCATATTGACTGAACGTCGTGCATGTTCTGAAGAGAATTGTGCTTTGAAATTGAAATTACATATGCTAATGAAACATTCGGTTGATGTTGCAAAAACTGATGAAGATATAACAAATGAAATTGCTACATTGTCCAATCATTTAAAGATTAATGATGAAGTGATTACAACGAAAACCGTAGAGAATTCCATTAAGTGCCTTGGAAGTGCCTTAAATGATGAAGAAAGCGCCCATGAAAAACAAATGGAGTGCCTTATGTGTAAGACAAATAAAGAGAATAACAGTATAGAAGTGAACAAGTTGCGTGAAGAGAATGAAATGTTGACAAAACGTTGCGGAGAATTGGAAACTAGTTTGGAATTGATGAGGGAAGAATATGAGAAGACCGAAGATTACTGGGAAAGCAAGCTGGAAGAAGAAAGGAGACTATTTGAATTGGTATATATACATATGGTCTCATATTTAATTACATCACTTATTATTTTGGTCGATTTGTTTATTTATTGAACGTTTAATATAATGAATTAAATATTCTTAGGATCAACAACAGAGTGATGAAAAGTTCGCAGAGCTTGAAGCCAAAATACAGGAATACTCTGCTGAACTGAGTGCTGAAGAATCAAGAAGGCCTGTACTACCACCTATTGAAGAAGATTTCCTGGAGAGACAGGTATTTATAGAAAAAGTTAATTGAAGCGAATTTAAATACTCGGTCATTTGCTTTGATATTGCGATAAGTGAAAGGCAAATTTTATAAAATATAACATAGAACTTTATACATACAAACCTTCCACTGAAATGGTTTTTATTACTATTATTTTCTAAGTAATTACCAAAAGTAGTTTTGTTTGCTAGCTTTTCAAACTGAAAACCTTCCCTAGTTTCTACTTTACTTTGCTGTCAGCAGCATTAATAGTACTATTAATTAGTACTAGTTAATTCCATTTTTATTTCCACTTTTCCTACTATAGAAGTAGCTACTGTAATCATGCAATTTCCGCATATCTCAGAATTTAATTTTGAATTTTGATTTTGATAGTCCTTACGAATATGTAGTAGCGTTTGGATTAAGAAAATACTTTTCTTCATGTTATCTAATGTTTGTGTACAATAATCAACTAACTTAATTCAGCACTTAAGCACTTAATTCAGTGCTCCTTTTCAAAAACTAGAAATTAGCAATGCAAGGAAAAAAAAGAAGAAATTAGAGAGGAAAGCCTGTCTTTATCTCTCTCATCGAACTCCATTTTTGAAAGATTTACAATTTTTTTTTTTTCATTTATTTGAAAATTTGCAACTGCTGGTACGCTTGCGTAACCAGCAACAAGTAAATGAGATGACTTACAATAACGGGAATGGAGAAATCACCCAGTGGTGAGGCTCCACATTATTTCGCTGCGCACTTATAAGAGATCACGAGGCCACTGCCGCCTCAGCCGTCGAGGAGGGTTATCTGGAATGGCTGCTGAGGAAAGTTGGTGAATTAATGGATTGTGATGATGTGCAAGACGGGTGTGAAATTTTCGGTAACGTATTTGGACCAGGTCACTTATAAATGGAATCTGGAGATCGGAATGTATTGTCAGGTTAGAAACGTAAAACGGAGCATTGGTTATACAACGGAGTATTTGGGATTGTAGGGTTATTTTAAATTTAAATTTAAAAATTAAATATTTATTTAGGCATAATAAAATATACCAAACATAAATAAAATCGCTGGAGCTGTTTTCGATATAATCGGAAAGAAATGAGAAAAAAGTATTCAATAAGTAAACTTTAAACGATATTGAATGAAAGCTTTGTATCGGATTGTTTTATGATACCCAAATGAAATAACAACTTTGAATTTTTAAGCTTCTGGCGTCCAGTTAAATTCTAAAACAATTGCAAAATCGGGTGCAAAAAAATTGATTTTTTTTTTTTTTTAATGATCTATGGCGAAGTTTCATAGCAGACGTGATGATACACGGTCATATTACATAATCTGTGCTACGAGGCCCGTAAGTTATAAGGAGGGTGATAGATAGATTCTCACTTTTAATAGATATTGCCCAAAAAGAAATATTTGATAATGAAGAAATATTTTTGTAAACAAATACCTTTTTACCAAATTAATTGATCCTAAAAACTCACTAAATTCTATCAGAATTTCCTATCTAAGGTTGTCATTCTATGGTGATAAATTTAATGGGGCATGATAGAACGAATTGTAATTGGTTCTGGCCCTAGTACTTCATAATCTTTTTTTAATTTTTATTATTATCATGTGCCCTGGAGTATGAAATACATTTAGAGAAATTCGTTCCAGGCTGGCTGTTGTTAAAAGCTAAAGGCTTTAACAAACCTGAAAATTGAAATATAAAATTGAGTGCATAAATAACATAATTTCTCGTAACATAATAACATAACGTGAGAAATTGAAAAATATATAAGTAACGCTCCATATTAAAAATCCTAAAATAAGTTTTATATACTTAGGATTTACATTTCATTGACATGTCTGTTTACTCAAACTTATCTTAATGAATTACATTTTTTTTTTTTTTTTAATATTTAAACCTTAAATTTATATGCAGCTAAGTACTCTACTAAACTTTGTAGAACATCTGGAGTGTTTAAAAATATTTAATTGGATGGTTTTGTGAAATATGTAGTAATTTTATGAAATAACTCTGCCATTTCTAGTTCGAATTTAGTATAGTACAGTATATCACATCTTCTGGTTGGAAGACATGGTTGCAAAGTGCACACCAGAAACAGTATGTTATTAGGGCAGCAGGTTTAGCGTAATAAAAATAGAAGGTAGCAAACTGAAATTCGGTTAGATAATGGTGCTGTGGCTATGCTAAATAGAAGGAGAGGTGACCCTGTATAACTCATTATTAGCAAATGGTTTGTCATAGCTATTTCATTTTCATTCATATTTACTGGGGGATGCATTCTTTGTGAATAGTTAGACATATATTAATTATTTTTGGTGGGTCGTCAAAGATGTATTTGTTAATTTACATTTAGTTATTGGACTACCTATGTCTAAAATAGTGTAAGTCTAATTATTGTTTTTACTTTAGTTCACAGATTTAGAAGATGAATATAGTAATTATAAACTAGAAAGTACCAAAGAGCTGGCAAAGAAAGAAGAAGAAATCAGACAATTGAAGGAAAATATAGAAATTTTAAAAGCTTCCCATATTGTAGGTAAGTAAATGAATAGAAAATATAATTAAATTTATTTGTATAAATAAGTAAATAATAATTAATATAATAAAAACAATGCTATGGCTTCTGTTTATTTGTTTTTTTTTTATTTTTTATTTATTAAAAAATTGTCCTTGCTGGCACACTTCCGCTGCCGCCAAGCATATTTATTTCGTTCTGCCATTTGTAATGAGAGCTATTTCGCATAATTGCACATTTTCCCCCAACATTTTGTTTTCTTTTTCCTCGCGTGACAAGTATATTACCAGTTAATTAAACAAAAGTTTTGTAATTACTGCTAATTATTGTAACACAGTGTTAAATGTATTTATTCAAGCCTATCTCCTATCACTTTTCTTTTCTTTTTCACGTTTTCTTTTTTTTTTATTATTATTTTATCATCTACTGTTGTTTTTCTAATGAAATTTGGCATTGCGCCTGAAAAATAACCTGAGCTTTTTAATAAATTTAGGTTTACTTTCAATAAATATTTTGAATTATTAGTTAGGAATCAAGGATGTTTTTTTTTTTTTAAAAAAAGAAGAGAATGCTGTCTTTGCAGTAAGGCCACGTTTTCAGCATTTGCTATTACGTGTCCTTTGCTTACATTGCGATTGGTTGCCTCTTCAAGATTATTACCGTTTGGTTACCGCAAGAGTATTACCGATTATTCAACGAATTTTATTTTTTGGTTACATTGTTCCACTCTTTTTCGTTTTTTATGCAATTAAAGAATGTTGATTCAGGTAAACAATTCGGTAGTACGGGCAGGCAACTTGTAGTTGCCACCAACCACCAATAGTTGGTCCTTTACCAGGGATTTTGGAATCCTTCGGGAGTAACCCATAATCTAGTAAAACGAATAACAATTATTGTAAAGATTCATTCAGTACTTAAAGTTTGGATGATATCGATTCAGGAATATCACATCCTTTTTGTAGATGTCCATTGTGAAACCGAAGTCCAATATTATGGACACTAGAGCTAAACCTCAAGATCCCTGTATACCTTTTTCGAGCATTCGGCCATATTCCAATTCGTCCCAAGATAGATATTCCTCATGGTTTATGCGGCCATCGATTTTAAAAAACTCACATGAATAGCAGTTTAGAATTAAGTGTTAAGAAGTTGTGTAAGATTTCCGTACAGCTCAGGATTAGCCGCAGTAGCCCAGCTAGTTGATCGCATTAGGTTCTATTAGGAAACAGTAACAAAATAGTTTCTATCAGGACAAAACATACCTTATTCCGCATTCACGTGATCCCACAATAGGCCTACATAGTTTACAAAAGCTATTTCCTGGACAAAGGCCTACATGCAGCATTCCAAAAACCACCGAAGTTTATTCTCCCAGGGACTTCTTTACTTTTTTTAAACATCTTATTTACCACCGTCCAGCTTTATTAAATAATGATGGAAATTCCTCAATAACTGGAACTCTTAACCTAACTTTTGTTAACAAACCAGTCCTTAGGTTGTGCCAAGAGGCTGTATGCGTGCGTGATCTCTTATAGCGTGAACTGAAAAGTTCCTAGCTTGAGGCTCACTGATAAATTACCCTTAAAAATGAAAGTCGTCATTGTAGGCTAAAATTGCAAAACAATCACAACCTCCGAATAAGGAGCCTAATGAAATTTGTGAGAAAATATGAAATCTAACCTCGAAGACAGTATTCTCTAATTTTCTTTTGATGCAGGGAAATCCTGATTCAATTGGATCTTTTTCAAGTTCATTATTCAAAATTCGCTACTTTTTTTATTTTAAGTTTTACATTCTTTGCACCTTCCTTTTTTTGTATGTAAACAAGAAATTTTATTATTATAACATGTTTACTAAATATATTTTTTATTAATATTATTAATATCAAAACTTTTGTAGATGTAAAGGATGAGGAGGTTCAAACGAACTCCTTTGAAACTACAAAGTATGCCAGTAAATATAAGCATACGACGAATAGTACTAAGGTACAAAAATTATATTTTCTTATATTAAATTTGCACATTAAGTGCTTCTTTTATTTTATTCTGTTTCCTTTTTTTTTTTTTTTAGAAAACAAATTATTTTATGAAAACAATTTCTATTTTTATTTACTATTTAGAAATTATTAGATTATTTTGTTGGATTAAAAAAACCAAGAAAATATTAGTAGCCTATTTTGTTTGTTTCTTTTTTTTAGCTTTATGCTTAACTGCATGCTTCTTTTTTTTTTAACTATATTTTTCTGACAAAATAAAAGTGTAGCTAATAATATTTACTCAGGATATGAGATACCACCATAATAAGCAGAAAAACGAGATCTGTTGGTGTGGGCGAGGAAAGATTCAGGAAAAAATGAAATCAGATATTGAGAATCTAATTCAAAGAAAACATGTGCTTATTAATCAAATAACAAATTTGCAAACAAATGCTCAGGTATCGTTTATGTACGATATTAATTCCCCCTTCCTCCCCCCTCCCGGAATAAAAGGGGAATTGCCTTGAAAATTACTTTTTTTATTTTTAAATGTTTTTTTTTCTTTATCCATAATGACTATTTTAAATGATTATTTTTTCAAAAATATTCTGTTTTTACCCTTTTTTTTTTTCATTTAGTTTAATGCTATACACGTTCCCCTTAAGAGGCATCTTTACAGAGCACGATATTATTAAAAATGCATTTACCCTGGTGCTTTTTATTGCATTTCTGTGATTAGGGGGTCATAGCTTGCTTGTTTAACAAATTTCACTGCTTCCTGCTTGATTTTTTTATGACTTAAGGCAATGTTTGTTTGCCTTTGGTGATTGGATTTTTTTTTTTGTTCTTTGTATTTTTTTGTAATCTATATTTTTATTTTGCTACATTTCATTTGTGTACAGTATGTTTTTATTTTAATTGTATGTTTTTTTTTTTAATGTAGAACAAACGTATAAAATAGAAGTTCATACGCGTGTGTAAGTAATAAAAAAAACAAAAAAAATCTTAAAAAAAAATTGTTTACAGTGGAATGATAAAATGAATGTTAACATTTGTTTTTTTTATAGTTTGTAAATATGGTTTTCACTTTCGAAAGTGCTATACTTTCATATTTTTTGGCAGAAGATAATCTGTCAAAATTAGCGTTTTTTTCTCTTTTGAATTATGCATTAAAAAAAAAACTAGAACACATTTACTATAAACTTTTACTTTAGAAATAATTAGTGTCCACAAAATGTGGGTTCATTATGTGTAATGCATTGAAATGTATGAATCTTTTTTTTTAATTGAAACGTATAGTTTTTTTCTTTTGTGTTTATCTTATTTTGTCTTTATTTTGTGTGTGCATGGTATGTG